>PDLM01000006.1:1559095-1600715 GCA_003369665.1 Coleophoma cylindrospora | reverse complement strand
GAAAAGGATCTAAAACCCCCCATGGAAACTAACCATCCGGTGTACCAGACTCGCCCCCGAAAATCCCTACCCAGCAGCGGTGCATGATTCCTGGGAAGCGTTAGTCTGGGTGTTCCGCACCGGCGGGGCACGCCTGGGGCTGGATCTCTCCAAGGCCGCCGTCGGGGGCTCCTCAGCAGGCGGGAACCTCGCGGCCATCATGTGCCACAAGCTGCTCACCCACCCACCAACCGGCCTAGCCGTGGCACCCAAGTTCCTCGTCCAGCTGCTGATCGTGCCCGTGACGGACAACACGGCAGCGGCGGACACGCAGCCATCGTGGGCGGAGAACGAGTTCACGGCCGCCCTGCCGGCTATTAAGATGCTCTGGTATCGTAAGCACTACCTGCCGCTCGAGAGCTCGTGGAGTGAGCCCGAGGCGAGTCCGTTGTTGTACCCGAGTGGCTGGGCGGAGCAGCCGCCGGCGCTGATTGTGGTTGGGGAGTTGGATGTTCTGCGGAGTGAGGGCGAGGCGTACGCGCAGAAACTGGAGAGCGCGGGCGTCCCGGTGGATTTGAAGATCATGAAGGGGATGCCGCATCCGTTTCTGGCGATGGATGCCGTCCTGCAGCAAGGGAAGGATACGATTACTTTTATGGTGGAGAAGTTGAAGGGGGCTTTTGCTTGATTGTGAATTATTCATCCGCAAAGAAGAGAGAAATTCCAAAAGAAAGTGAAATTCCAAAACATGATACTCCTACATGTCAAGGCAGAAAAGCAAAGCCTCAAAGTACAATCCCCTCCTCTAGTAAAGTCTTCTCGATATCATCATCCCTAACATCCCAATAACGATTCCCATCAAGAGTAAATGCTCGCCACCGGCACATTTCGACGTGAATTCTTGGAAATAGCGTCAAAATATCCGGCCGTTCAGACTCCTTCTCCTTCAACATATCACTAATGATCTCCCGGATACCTTGGCTATACCCACGGTCGTTCATCCGCGAGATGTTCCAATGATAGCTCCAATGCCTTGGAGGTGGGATGCCGGTCATCATACAAAAGATCACTGCACCGAGGGACCAGACTTCGGATTTGCGTGTCCAGGTTAGGGATTTCCCAATGGCGTTATCCTATGACAGTTAGCAGTGGCGATCTCGAGATCGAGGGGGTCTTTTCTTAAATACCATAGGTATGAAAAACTCCTTGCGCTTTCGAATCCGGGACACTTTGTTGCTCCAGTCAGGTCTGGAGCTAATGGGGATATAGCTATTACTAGCCACAACGGCCTGCTCGAAATTCCCTAGCTTGCACTCCCCGTAGGTTTCCTTCCCCTTGGGTTTCATAAAGAAGATGTTGTCTGGGTTCAGGTCTCGGTGGAGGATGGTCTGCCAATCATCGTCGAGAGGCAGCACGTGCGTCTCGATGTTCTCTACATCTCTGATACCATGATGCAACCAGAGCAGAGCACGAGAGATGGATTCTAGAACATGCCAGCAAAGGGACTCCGGCAGGGAGAAGCGATGAGGATTAGGTGCGGTCAAGTCTTCCCATCTTTTCGTATCATGGTTGGGCCAGATTCTGTTGGGGAGTAAGTCTGCGAGCGAGCCTGCATTCATATCTTCCCAGATTGTCAGACTGTGGAATGCAAGCCCAGCACTGGTGATCCCGGTGCCCTGATTTATATCGACAATGTCTATAAGGTTGACAACGTTGGGATGATTCAGCACGACAGCTAGCGTGGCAGCGGTGTGCGGCAATATAGTACTTGCCAGGTCGACAGGTTGGTGCATTGCTTGATCCTGCATTAAGATATCGGCCACAAAGACCTTCTCTCCATCTTTCAACCCGTACTTCCATATGAATCCGTTGCCGTAGGGAGGAACAGGAGTACCGTTTGAGTCGCGAGTCGTGCCACCAATAACTTCGAGCCCATTGGAGTCACGGAAAATACGATTGCCATTCTCGTCCAGTTTGGGGTCACCCGAGGGAAGATAGAGGACAGGATTCCCGTCCTCATCAAACTCAGTTTCTTGGCTTCCGGTGTACTTCCCCTTCTTGTTCAGGGCACTTCCATCGGTATCACTGCCGCCATCATTATGAGAACGAGGAGGGCTCGTATTGGTGTAAAGCGACCTCCCCTTCATCAACGGAACAGATGGAATAGGGCATGCAAGAAACGGCATGTTGTCTTTGGCTCGATAGACCTGTATTCCCCAGCGCTCGTTGTCATCTTCTTTTCTCTTGTCGTTTTTCTTGACCTTATCAGCATAGTTCACCTCCCATGGCGTTCCTTGTAATTGAATTTCGTTTGGATCACGGACGAGGTATTTGCTGTGGAGCATTTTGACCGCGAAAACAGATGAGAATGACGGTATCAAGATGTGTTGGGATAAGGGTTTCGTGGCAAGATTCGTTTTGAGGAGAGGTATAAATAGTGTAGATGAAGGTGGAATGCTGTAAAATATGGAATTGTCTCACAAAGCTACAAGCTACGTACATATGATCTGATAACCGATCGAGAAACAAGTATTTGCAACGCTGTAACAATCAAGGGCCAATTAGTAATTAAAGTCTTCATAGTACACTTTTTGGCCATTCAGCCAATTCATTAAAATACCGCGGAAGGCCGGACTGACACACAGATACCACTTGTCGACGTTTTCGGTATGAAAATCACCACTTTGCATCCTTCGGTATTGGATCGAGACGCCTAATTTCTCGAGCACCTTGAGATCTTCTGCATCTCCACTCTCCTTTTGCGTAATGAAAAGGGTTGTTTTCTTGGCAAGTTGAGTATGCTTTCCAATGACATCAATTGCTAAACCGATATCATCGGATTTGATCGTCCAATGTAGCGACAGTCGTTCAAGATCTAACCCTGCGAGCTGTGGAATCAAAGGTGTTATCCCAACACCCGCGGCAACAAAACCAACTTTATCTTGCGGACCTTGCTCAATGAAGAACTCGCCACCAAAACCCTTCAGTGGCACACTTAGCTCACTTCTCAGATTGTACTTGAACAAAAATCCCGTGACAACGCCGACCTTGCGGATGGTGATCTCGAACTCATCTGAGTATTTGTCAACAGCTTGTACATTAGAAACAGTAAATGTGCGCAAGTAGTCGTCATTGAGGCTCTTGGGATCATCATCTCGCATGTGGCTATATCCGATATCTAGCTCGTCCTCGAAGCCTAACGCTACGTACTGCCCTGGCTTCCACGTACTCGTGGTGTCGGGATTTTCAATCCGGAATCGGAACCTTGCCACTGTAGGGGAAAGCAGTTTTCTTGACAGTAATTTGGCTCGCACCCCCACTTCAGTTGTTGCAATATCGTTCCGGGTCTCAGTAGACAGATATCGGACCTGCGGGTTGTATGGGGAAAATTCTCCAGGCTCGCCTCGGACTGCCAAGCTGTTCGCCACATATCGAACTGAGTCGACTCTGAATTTGACTGCTAAGTTGGTGTGGGCAATAAGGTTGGAAGCGTCCCTCCCTGCAAGGATTTCTGTCTTGCCGGTCAAGTACAGCATATCGCCAGTCTCGAAGTCAGGAAAGACAATACCTGCTTGGGGACACACGACGAGGTTTCCAAGAGTCTGGTAGAGTCGGTTACCCGAATACTCGGGATATACCAGCGTCACGCCATCTTTCTCGTTAGAAAGCACTCTCACAAAGCCGGGCGGACCTCCCCGATGATTCGTATCCATATCAGCATCATGATTGGTGGAGGAAATGAAGAACAAGTCCGCCCTCGCAATGAGATCAAGAGCCATTTGACCCAACGGCAATTCAGTCGATTGGAGTTTTGGTTGTGGTAGGTGTGGAATAATGTGTCGCTTATTCAAATACTTGGGACAATTGCCTACTTCTAGATCAGTATGCTTTCACAACTGAGCGCGGGAGAAATGCATACCCAGACTTTGCTCGATCTTAACGACAAGCTGTACTTCTCCTATACCTTCCTCGGTTGCCTGCAGGGCTCCCGCAACCATCCGTCCGCATAACTTTACTCGATTCCTGGACTCAAGATCAATAGCTAGGGCGCTGACCATCCTTCCCGGCCCTTCCTCTTTAACAACTTCGCCGTCGCCCTTCGTGCCCAAAAGGGTTTCCACCACAGGATCATACCCGCGATCCACTGTGGTCTTGACCCCGATGATTGACTGCGCGATGGCTCTGGAGAAACCCCGTTCTCCGCCCCACACGGTCGTCCATGGGCGGCCTTCCGCATCCAAGGTACCAAGCGCTAGAAGTGGAGATCGTAGAAGTACGTTCGCGCCAAAAGGGCTGAGCTGTGGCACGGTGGGATTATCATTCAGGGGAACTCGGAGGCGCCTATGTAAGTTAACCTCGCCCTCGTGCCACTGTGTAGCCGCTTGATAGAATTGCGCCATAGTAACGATAGCAAGTACAGAGACAGGCAAGAAATGTAATGAGAATTCAGGTGTTTCAAGGAGGTGAATGATGTCTATTGAGGTATTTGTAAAATGGCACGGCAAGAGTCATAATCTAGAGTGGCAGTCGTAGAAAGTGTCATACAAACTGCTTGCAAATACACCAGAGATATCGCCGTGCTGTTCTTACGCGCCAAGCGCATCTGACGCCATTCTCGTTGAAGCGGGCGCAATTGTATGGTTTAGTAAGCCGCTTACCAGTCGCCTTGATTTCTCGGCGTCCAATGAACTCTGATTTTATGTCGTCGTCGTTGAACATTGGTTACTGCACAGCCTATGATTTTACAGTTTTGCACATTCAGGTGACGTTGTCATTGGTCAATGTCTATTGAACCAATGCCTTACAAGAGAGTGTGCCGCGGTGTTGTTGGCGTACATGGAACAACGGAAGGGTTGCAGAGTCGTGCTTGTGATTTTAGCTTGAAATGCTACTCCGTAAGCATGCTTTTTATGTATACTATAGGTTCCCGCGTTGAGCAAGGTATTGAGCTGTTGCTCCTTGGATGACTGGATCTGGCAGGCTTTTCGCCACCGGAACGTTCATCTCATAGTGAGAGCATTGAGCAGAAATGCACTAACTTAAGCATCTTCCAAAAGCACACCAAGAAGTAGGTTCAAGCAAGCACCAAGTAGTGTGCTTCTTATTCAGGCTAGAAGGGCGCTCCCAGAGAAGAGCCTCACGTGATACCAAGAAAGGGTATCCCCGCCAGGGCCCATCTAACAGGCTTGTAGGCTTGAAACAAGACATCCTCGAACGGATCGTCAGAGGGGGCAGCGGCTGCATGTTGCGCATGAAAGTGTCAAAGGTTTTGGAAAGCGCCACTCATGATCAACAGCGCAAGGGTACGTATGCAGTAGCAGCAGCAGCAGTAGCAAAAAGCATGAGTTGGACAGCTTCGAACTTCGTGGCTTGCTCGAGAGGCACCTAAAATAGTCGAAAGGGGGAGGTTGTGTCCGTTACCGAGCGGTTCGCGGCCTCTGCAGGACCGAAGCGCCAAGCCCGCTGCGGCCGCGAAGGATCGCAAGACTCGTCTGAAGATGTGGTACTGCTGCGCAAAGTGGTGGTATTGAGACAGCCGTCATCTTGACTTGGACCAGATCGAGCACTGAGCGTCTGCTCCACCAGGTCATGTAGCGCTCTTACAGCGCCCCCTCCCGCTGTAGTCAACCATCCTCTAGCTCGACATGGCGTGTGGAGGGCAGACCCCGCCGAAGGCATCGGACAGTCCGGTACGGATATGGGGAGCAGCCTCTCATGCGCGGAAGACGAGGTGCGATTACCAGCGGCCACGACAGCTCTCCAGTTGAAACTTCGGGGCGAAACAAGATAATAAGCAAAATACCACACGCGTCCCCACTGCGCACATCCCGGCGCACGTGACGATTGGATTGTGGCCTCATCATCTGGAGTCTGCCGGCGGCGTGGTATGAAACGCCGAGCAGACGTTGAGGCGTACCTGCATCAATCCTTCCCGCGGCTTGACCAGCTTGGGAACGAGTCTTCGCCTGTTTGGGCGGCCACATGTCGTGGTGCTCCAATCAACCGGCCTGGTCGCGGCGTAAGCACAGGCATCCAGGCACCCAGGCAGCCAGGAACCAGTGCTGAGACAAGCATCTCCTGTGTGCCTTCGCAGCCGGCTCCTGTGCTAGCCGCGAACACCCTGCGCCATGAGGGAGAGGGAGCGCGAGAGCCAGCAGGAGACGCCCATCTCATCTCCCCTTATCATTTGGCCTCCATAATCTCAGTGCGACGTGCAAGCAATCAATCTCTACCATCCTTATTTGCGTACTCCCCCTCGGCCTCGCCGTGCTCACTTTCGCTCGCTCGCTGCTGTCTTTGTTCGTTGCGCTTGTCGGTTCTTTGTTCGCATTGTTCTCGTCAATAATACCGCTCGTCGAGTATTGTCGCTCCTACCCCGATTCGACGTGCTGCGACGCTCATCCGTTTCCCACCCCATCCGTCCTCCAACCTCAGCCCTGACCGAGCCGATCAAACAGCCCTCTGCTCGCAGCAGCTACGAATAGTACCCGTGAGAAATGCAAAGTCGACAGTAGTCCTCACCGTCCGACGGGGATCTGCGCGGATATACTCCCACCACGCTCTTTCAGAAATACGCAATATCGACGCTCGATACATATCTGTCGTCGAGATCCCTCGACTTCAGCAACACCCCAATCCTTCGCACAGTCGATTGCTCCGCTGGCGTGACCAACGACTTGTGCCCATCTCTCCATTGTCTATGACGACCAGCCTCCCAACGGCATTCGACATCCCTTACCATTCCTAGGGTCTACAGCGGCGCCATACCCTTCGCCATCTTCTTTCACTTCGGTCGGCCAGGTGCACCATACTTGTCGCTGGCAGGACCCGGCCTACACCCTTTTTAATTCACCACCATGGCTTGTTCGGGAAGAGTCAAGCAGAAGGACATTCGGCCGGAGCAGAAATGGGACTTCATTGTATGATGCGCAAATGGCATGGCGATGATGATGCTAACGTCTTTGGCAGAGTTTGCAAGACTTCAAGTCGACGTCTTGTTTCACCCCACTCGCGTACGGATACTTGTGGCTCAATTTGTTCATCTCTCTTGCGGTCTACGGTGTCGATACGTTCACTGCGGTCAATCTTCTCGCATTCGACAAGTGGTCCAGCACCATTCAGCCGGGAATTCCCCTCAAGATATCGAAATGGATCTTCTCCATCTGTATCATTGCATCGTGGATCAATCTTGGATTCGAATACTTGCGTGCATTTCGCGTGATCAAACGTGGAGCCGTTGCCGAGAGCTATCTTGATTCCCTTGCAGTCCGAATTCAATCTACTCGGATGGGTCAGAACGGTCTGGGATGGAGACGTTTCTTGGTCTTTGCCGAATTGACCAAGTCTAAGAAAGGTGCCGAATATGTAGCACTATTCACCTACTTCGCGTTCCAATGTAAGCCTCTCTCCTATGCTCACCACTGAACAAGATGCTAACATGCTCAGCCTGGATTCGAGTCATCTTCTGCTCGGGACCTCGCCAAGTCATCAATGCTGTGACTCTCTACTCTGTGTTTGTGGCCAAACTTGACCCCACCGGTAGCACTGACGTTGGGTCTGCCCTGCTTCAATTCTTCAAGAATATTGGTATTCTTGCATCAGAAAACTATCAACAAGCGGCTATTCTTGGTGGTATGGTCTTTACCTTGATTATCTGGATCTTTGCCTCCTTGAGTTTAATCCTGGCGACATTGTTCTACATCTGTTTCCTATGGCATTACATTCCCAATGCCGATGGAGGATTGTCCGGATACTGCGAGCGCAAGATTAACAGTCGTCTCCAGAAGATTGTCAGTGTCAAGATCAACAAAGCTCTTGCCGACGAGGAACGCAGGAACCAGAAGGCAGCGGAGAAGGCCGCAGCAAAAGCAGCCAAGAAGGGAGAGAAACCAGTTGTTCAAGGTCGCCAAGCAACTCTACCTACCCTGCTTGACCCCAAATCTGACGACAAGCTTCCAAATATGCCAACGTTGAACAGAACTGATACGTTCAGCACCCTGCCGCAATACTCCTCTCGTCCAGGTACTCCAAGTGGTCAACCAACCATCCCATCATTTGAGCTCGACCAATTGGATCAAAAGAGACCATTCCCTTCGCGAACCGCCACTGGGGCATCTAACATGTCCAATGTCAGTTATGCAAGCAATGCTCCTCTCATGAGCAATGCATCTGATATGGGATATGGTCGAAGTGCATCTCCAGTTCCCTCCTTACCGCCACTTGATACGAATTCAATGGGTCCACAAAGAACCATGACCGGAAGCTCGAACAACAGCCAATGGTCACGCGGCCCAGTACCACAACCACCACGAATGCCTAGTGCCATGGGCCGGGAGTACACTGCAAGTCCCGTTTCATACAGCGATAGTCCTAATGGTCGCAACACCCCTGGTGTAAATGGTATTCCTCGCCAACCATCTTTGGATAGCTTTGGGCGTCCAATGCCTCGCGCAATTGGCGAGCTTGGGGGTCGTTCTATGACACCAGTTAGTGAAGGTCGTTACTCTCCAGCACCGGGCTCACAGATGGGACGAGCATCTCCTGGACCATATTCGCCCCAGTTCCCAGGTCCTAATCCTCCAAATGCCTACACTCCTTACAACCCAAATATGCGAAGTGCATCAGCTGCACCACAACAGAATCCTACATCTGTACCACAACCATACCGTAATATGACTGATCCTGGTATGCGTGGTCCACCAACCAATGGCGATTACTTTGGCGACGAGCCTTTGCCAATGCCACAAAGACCAGGAACTGGTCAAAGTCAAAGATCGATGGCTGGTGGTCCGCCGGCTGTTGATTACTACGGCAACGAGCCACTGCCCATGCCACAACGACCTGGCACCGCACAAAGTCAGAGATCCATGGCTGGTGGCCCACCGGCTGCTGAGTACTACGGTAATGAGCCTCTTCCCATGCCACAACGACCTGGCACCGCACAAAGTCAGAGATCCATGGCTAGTGGCGCACCAGCTGCTGAGTACTACGGCAACGAGCCTCTTCCTATGCCACAACGACCCGGCACCGCACAAAGCCAGCGATCAATGGCCGGTGCACCATATGGTGCTCAGCAAAGTACGCGAGGCCCACCTGGGCCGCCAAGAATGGGAAGCCCAGCAAGCTTTGATGGCAGACCTGGCCAACAAGGTGGATACAGACAGTAATCTTGCTTGGAAGTGTTAGGTCATCAAGAATAGATGTGTATATGAGGAGCAACAACCAAGGGGGGAAGGAGTCACATTTTGACGCTTTTGATAACGACTTGACTGATCAGGAACTATTATTTCCTTTGCCTTATTCGTCGTTTCCGCGACGTGTAGCTTTGTACCAGTGCTTTATTCTATTTGATCTCTATCTCCTTCATCTTTTGAAGTTCTTTTCGTTTGGGGATATCACAATCGGCGTTTACCTACCGAACACTGAGATGATCTGATTATTTGCGGATGGTTACACCGGAGCTCAGATGAATAGATAACCCATTTTGACATGATCTCACAAAAGCTTCAGTAGTGACCTAAAGAAATATTTTGCGAGACGCAGAAAACTACCCACACTAAAACGCAATAGCCTCGTGAGAAGTTCGTGTTAAACGCTGCTTGTCAACATGGCAAAGCATTGGCACTCTATTACCGGACGGCGTCGAGATTTGCTTTGGAAATGTGAACCTGGTGTATAATGCGGCTTGGAAGTGGTCTTTGTAGCAATGCCGAGGAGGAGAGCCGGGAGAGCTGCATTTAGAGTTGCGAAGCAAGGCATACAAAACGGAGCTCCGCTTCGGTGGTCTGTGCTCGGTTGTGGGACAATGAGGCTACACCTGCAAACAACACCTCTTGTTCCTCCCAATTGCACCATCATGATGAAGCTCATTTCCACGCTCGTTTGCACACGATAGCATACATCACTAGCAATGTTCCTCGGTCGTATGCTTGCCGCTCGACGCGAAGATCCTGCAGACATGCAACTTGGTTCCCAAGATCGGAAACTGCTCGTGGATGAGATCACGCAGAACCTAGGCAAGCTGCAAGGTATCTATCTCCTGCTAAACTAATGGCCCACGAACTCATATTCTCAGAATCTGCCCGACATCAATTCTTGAAAATCCATGTCGGAGGTTATCGCTGGTACCATGCTGATACATACGAGTTCCCTGATCCTGCCGCTTTCCAAAACTCTCGAGGGACACCGCGAATCGATCGATGGAGCCTCGCAGACCTGCTGGCCCTGGAGGATGCGTTGAAGCATGAACTCATATCGGTTGAATGTAAACGCAAGCGCAGAGTCGACGAGGTCGAAAAGGAGTCACCGAAAGCTCAATCGGATCTGATCAGCACCAACTCGAAACATGAAGCAAGTGGAAATACTGCTGGCATGGATAAACTGCTTCGAGAATGTGAAGTCCTGCGAGATAGGCTAGCAAACGCTGACATTGAAGTGAACAAACTTCGAGCTGCAGAGCTGAAATACGTGTCTGAGCTGGACAAGACGAAACAAGAACTGCTTGCTGCGAAGGGCTCATCACAAACGGGCTTGCAAAATAACAACACATCAAACCAGCTCGGTACCTCAGTCAAGAATGAGAGGTTTGCCGAGCTTGATACCTTGTATGACAGGTGGAAGTCTGCCGACGGCCCAGAATTCGGGTTTGTGAAGAAGATCTTCTTGAATAACATGGATTTAATGAACGCAGCGCGCTCATCTGAGGGCAGCAACAAGTCTTTCAATAGCTCACCTGCAACCCAACCTGCTCGAGTCCCTCTTCCTTCACTTCCAACCTCCTCTCCACAGTTCAAACAAGAGCAAGTGGCCCCATTTATGAGCCAAGAACTCAGGCCTGAGGAGCCCAGCTTCATGACACCTGACAGGTCTTCTGGTAGTCGGGCGAAGACTGCAAAGAAATCAGAAAATGACAATGATATACCTGCGGCAGATCTCACATTCATCATGACGTGCTTGCAACATTGCAACGGTGGCACCATCTCAGTCAATATCCCAGCAGTTGCGCGTGCTCTCAACTACACAAATCCCAAGTCGGTTACGAACAAGCTTGCATTTATGAGGAAGAGATACAACATTCCGGTCACTGGTGCAAGGGTAAGAAGTAGTGATGGAAATGAAGAGGGCAGGAGATCATCATCTGGAGGCTCAGCAAAATCCAAGAGCAAGCTACGTGAAAATAACGAGCATGACCAGGCATTTGAAGCCGGGCCCGATTTTGAAGCGGAGACATTGAAGCCCGTATCACCAACAGACAGAATCCCAATCGACATGCATCTCAGTAAGACGCCTGACGAGAGGCCAGTATATTTGTCAGTGAATGGTGGCGAAACTTCGAGCAAATCAGAAGCAGTAATTCCTGCCTTGAATGCTCATGGCTCGGGTCAAAATGGGACTTCTAAAGACGCCGTAACAAATGTGGAAAGAATTCCTGTGAAACGCGGCTTTGTGCCTGTCAATGGCGATGTAAACGGCAGTGCAACGAAGAAACAACATGTAGAATCTGAAGATTAAGTATTTCAGATCATGGCAAGAACAGCAACCAAGATGAAGAAATAAATAAGCTTTGTTGAACAGAGCCTTGTAGAGCGAATAGAGCAATGTATATGTGTGGTGCTATCTATCAAAGCTCGGCATAGTATTGCAAACACTAGAATGCCAGTGCTATGTTGGTTTCGGCAAACTGCTACTACGGCAAGCATCGTGTGTAAATAAGTATTCAATTAATACGACCTCCATTGAAACCATATATCGTTTACTGCAATAGATTAATAGTCCTAAGCGTATAGTATACATCAATAGGTGCATTCCCTGACTTAAGTAAATACGAGAGCTATCACCTTCGAGAAGCTCAGTGCAGGCCAGGCATAGCACTCAAGGGCCAATCCTCCAAACCAAGAAACAGATTAACAATAGTATCACGGAGCTTATGAACTGAGGTGTTGAAATCGGGGAGTCATATGGCCACGCCACAGAAGTCGTATCTAGAAGCTCTTTTTGTTTACAGAGTTCTCACTTTCACTCCATCCTATAGCCACACGCCGCGCCATCTTATCTTTCGATCTTGGCAGATCTCTTCTGAATAGACCCTACAACTTCCCAAAACGGACCGGCCCAGCCCTGGCGGTTTATGGGGAAACTAAAAATCGTACGTTAGTTGAGGTAGCCAGCTTAGAAAGCCGGTCCCCAAAGCATGAGCATTCATTATTCAGCATCCCACAGTGCGAGGGAAAGCTATTTATCCCGTCCCCCCCCGTGTTGGAAAACTGGTACGTGGGCTTGGCCTGCAACGCGACGGAGAAAGGGATTGGTTGGAGGGTTTGAGGCACAGGTCGGACGCATACCTTAGCTAAGGTTGGAGGGGCAGCTCGTGACATCATGGATTTTAATGGTCGTTTGCTCTCCCGGCTCGACTCATTGAAGCCGTTCACCACCCCTCATTGGTAAGGCGCAAAGTCGGTTCAGTAATGATGTGATTTCGACTTTTGCCTATATAACGAGCAACCCTCCCCCAATTCTGCGTTGTTGTGAAACTGTCCCTGAAGCCCTTGCTATCTCACGCGAAGCTTTTCTTCATTCACTCTGCCGATCTGATAGGAGTTGGAATTTCCTCTTTCATAAAATAGAAGCGAGACAGAAAGAACAGCTGATAGAACCGAACTCCTCATTGAGCACTCGAATATGTCTTCCCATAACGCTGTCCCGCTGGAAAATGGCGAACATGCCCACGAGCATGGGATTCCAAACAAAGCCGCGCCGGGAGTAAGTGCCTTAGATGTTCACGCAATTGATGGACCATCAAGCATCAGGTCACTCAATGCTTGACAAAATCACCCCCGAAGACAGACAAAGAGCAACCACTAACAGAAACCCCACAGATCAGCTACTTCACGCCCGCACAAGTCCCCCCCGCAGGCACAGCAAGCGACCCGCAGCCCAACAACGCCGCCATCCCCAAGCTCTTCACGCCGCTCACGATCCGCGGCTGCACCTTCCAGAACCGCATCATGCTCTCCCCACTATGCCAGTACAGCGCGCAGAACGGGCATCACACGTCCTGGCACATGGCGCATCTAGGCGGCATCATCTCACGCGGGCCCGGGCTCGCGATGGTGGAAGCCACCGCCGTGGTCCCCGAGGGACGGATCACGCCCGAGGATTCGGGTATCTGGTTGGACTCGCACGCCGAGGCGCTGAAGCCCATTGTGGAATTCGCGCACTCGCAGGGTCAGAAGATCGGGATCCAGCTTGGGCATGCGGGCCGGAAGGCGAGTATGGTTGCGCCGTGGCTGAGTGCGGCGGCGATTGCGACGGAGGAGGTGCATGGGTGGCCTGGGAACGTGAAGGCGCCGAGTGCGATTCCGTGGAATGAGAAGCATTGTGTGCCGAAGGCGATGACGGAGGAGGATATTGAGGAGTTGAAGAAGGCTTGGGTTGAGGGCGTGAAGAGGGCGGTGCGTGTGGGGTTTGATGTCATTGAGATCCATAACGCGCATGGATATCTGTTGCATAGCTTTCTGAGCCCGGTCAGTAACAAGAGGACGGATAGGTATGGAGGGAGTTGGGAGAATCGGGCGAGGCTTACGTTGGAAATTGCGGAATTGACGAGGAAGAATATTCCGGATGGTAGGTCATGGTGTCTATGGGACTTCGAATCAACTGACTCGAGATAGACATGCCTCTTTTCCTCCGAATCAGTGCAACAGATTGGTTGGAGAATAACCCTGAGTGGAAAGAGGAGAGCTGGACCGTCGCCGATTCTGCGCGCCTCGCTCCTCTGCTCGCCGAGAAAGGTGTAGATCTCATAGATGTCTCAAGCGGCGCGAACCATCCACAGCAGAAGATCAAGTCTGGCCCTGGTTACCAGGTGCCTTTTGCAAGGGAGATTAAGAAGGCGCTGGGTAAGGATAGCACGATGAAGGTTGGCACTGTGGGCACTATCATCAGTGGGAAGCAAGCCGAGGAAATCTTGACCGAGGGAGAGGGATTGGACCTCGCTATCTGTGGCCGCATGTTCCAGAAGAACCCTTTCCTTGTTTGGAGCTTTGCTGAAGAATTAGGCGTTCATATAAACCTCCCTAATCAGATCCGTTGGGGATTTGGTGGCAGAGCACATAAGAAGTAGATAGATGAGTGAGAGAAAGACAAGATAGACCTAGCGGCACAATCAATACTTCCATTTTGTCTACGTTATACTTGATGCAACATGCTATTGGCAACGAAATCGTCACCCGTCCAGGGTTATAAAACTTCCAAATGACGCCCAGAGAACAATCCTGTCCATGCCTTGAAGGGATACTTCAATCACATGATAACCTCATTTGCAACATCCTAAGCGAGGTCAGTGTCTGATATTAGGGGGTGGTATGGGGGAGCACTTACGCGCTTCAGCTCCTTGAATGGCAAGCAAACACAGTTCTGTACTCGGACCTCATCACCAACACCACACTCCTTACCCAAGATGGTGATGCTCTGCACTTTGACGCCATTCTTGACAATGCTTGTGGTATGGCTGTTGACTGGGGTTGGTGTACCCTCGACTCTTGCCCAGGCACCAACTCTGCTGTTCCATCCAATGATAGAGTACAAAACACAGGAATCGTGCTTGATCTCCGAGTCTTCAAGAACAATAGCCTCCTTGATTCTAACACCGGGACCGACTGTCACTCTTGGGCCGATAGATACATTGGGGCCGATCTTGGCTGTAGGGTCAACAGTCGCGGTTGGATGGATGAACACAGGTGGGAGAATATTCGCTGATGGTGCTGCGAGCTCTGAAGATCCAGATTGCCATGCCTTTTGCAGATAGAGAGCATTTGCAGGTACTGCAGAGCCGGCTGTCTTGATTTGTCTCCAGAAATCCTTGGTCTCGTGAACATAGAACTGCTTGCTGTCGGCCATATCACTCAAGATATCTTGCTCCAATCGCAAAACCTCGCTGTTCTTTGACTCCTCATCATCATCCTGGAAAAAGGAGGATTCAAGATTTTCGGAGGATGGGTAGGAGAGGAGACGGGGGCGGTCGGTACGCTTCTTGATTGCTGATCTGATGGATGGGAAGATGGAGTCGGTGGAGAAGAGGTAAACACCGCAATTGATGAGGTTCGAGATGTGCGACTCTGGCTTCTCGACATAGTGAAGAACCCGCTTTGAATGAGCATCCGAAACAATGCAACCAAAATTGCTCGCTGCATCCTCAGTGACACGAGTACCTAGAATGACAGCCTCGGCATCCTTGTCCTCGAACAGCTTCAGCATGTCGTTCAATGGGAATGAACAGCAGACATCTGCGTTGAGCACAAAGAAGCGCTCTGGACGTCCTTTGAGAATTGCATCACGGAAATGGTATAATCCTCCAGCTGTGCCCAAAGCCTGGTATTCGCGCAAGTATACGATCTTGATTTGGGGGAACTCCTTGGAGGAATCCTTGATGAAGTCGCGGAAGACTGATTCGTCGTAGTATCCAATCATGCATACTTCTTGGATGTGGGGTACTTTTGCGATCGCAGTGAGACAGTGCCAGATGATGGGATGACCGGCGACTTCAAAGAGAGGCTGTTTGCAGTCTTAGCTTCTCCTGTTGCGAGTGTTCCCCTAGGTCATACCTTTGGCAAGTCGAGCGAAAGAGGGCGGAATCGAGTTCCTCTGGATGGCCCACCAACCTAAGCGCTACTTGTCAGTTCCTGAAGGTAGAACAAGTGGGATTTGCATACCAAAATCACAGCTTTGGTGGAGGCAGTGGCGCCATTAGCCTTTGCTCGGTGTGGAATCTCAAGTGACATGATTACGACGGGGTGAAGTTGTGCAGAATAGCTTCAATATCGTCAATATTTCTCCACGGCATCGAGAAGGGGACACTTTGGGCAGCTATCGCTAGCGTGTCCAGCCAGGCGATCAGATTTACGAAGTGATCACGTGTAGGGGTCCCGTTCGTGCATGTCTTCATTTGTGCATCCTTCTACCTGTCCATCTTTAAGCCAACTGTCCATCCACGTGGTCCAAGCCATTCCATAACCAGCTGAAGCAATTTGATGGAATATGCTTCGACTTGCCGTGGCCTGGTTCTCTCCAGGTGCGCAAGAAAAAGGCAGGGCGTAATGCGGGCAGGCTTTACTGAGGCCATTCTGTGCTACCATATCGTCCAACACGAGAATTACACGAAATGGAATCAAAGGACACGTCTCTTCTCATTCATATCACTTCTCGGGCGATCAATGACCCTGGTTGCATGGATTGAGGCGGCAGCCTAAGCAAAGTCAAACCCCTGGATCCAACCTCCTCAAATCCAAGTATAAAGGTAGGCAACTGAAGTTGGGAGAAGGTACACGATTTTCTCATGCAAATTGGGTGGAAGCACTGTGAATGTTCTGCCGGCCGTCGTTGAAGTTGACCGGGCAGGGATGCGACGGAGCGAAACACACCGCTCCAACACCTGCAGCTCTGTCACATTTGCCTGCGCTGTCCCGCTCTCTTGCACCTGCTCGTCCTTGAACACAGCGAGATATCCGGCCCATACAATTTGTTAGCGATTCCTATCTGAAGTTGTGAAGTTCCAGCGTCAGCTAAGAGAACTCGTGCAAATCGGCATCTTGAGCTCACGGATCTGCATCGTGTGATGTCAACCACGGTTGAATTCCTCCATTGATTGGATGCTTTGATTTGATTGTCCCCGTCTATCAATACTAGTATGCATGCACTTTACGCGTTGCTTCCCGCGATAGAGCGCGACGACAAAGCGAAGATGAGAAAAGGCGCGGAACCGACGTGATGATTCGTACTTCAAGCAGAGTCCTTGCTCGAGCGGATCTTACTGACGTTGTTCTTTGCCTCGCGTCTAGGAGGAAGTGCTCCAATAGAGACTATGCTTTTGCGCTGGCTCGCGCAGGATTGTTAGTTGTATCAATAGCATCTTCTCTTGGCTTCAAGCTGTACCACGACCCTAGATATACCTTTGACGTTGACCACCTTCTATCTGTCTCTGGAATAACATAAAAGCCTGGCCATCTCGCATCTTCACCTTTGCCTTTCCAACCATCACTTTCCACCCCTTTACTCCCAAATCTCTTTCAACCTAACAATCTAATAGCATCCATCCATTGTAAGAATTCCATGTCGCACTCCGGCTAGATCAGCTACGCCTCTCTTTTCTGCTATCCCATCCCAGGCAAAGACCTCAGTCGAGCCATTACAGTGAGATAGCTTTAGCACGCAAGCTTTTGTGCCTTTCAACGAGCCGCGCACCTCTCATCTCAACACATATCTTGGCTTACTTAAGGCGCAAGTTTCTCATCTTCCAATCATGCCACCACGCAGATTCAAGCAAGAGCGAGAGCGACAGCCAACAGTCCCAGCTCACGGAATTCCTACCCCTGAAAGTTCCATGAGCAACCCAAGCGCTGCAACCTCTTTCGCATCGCAAGCGACACACCCCGTTTTCCTCGACGAAGGCTACGAGACTTTGGAGCATACTAGAAGGTCAATGTCTCGTAAGTATAACTTGGACGTAGACTCAAACACACTGCTGACCTCCTCAAAGCTTCTGTGACTTCATCCGCCGCGCCCAGAAAACTTCATCACAAGAAGTCAAGCGACATGATGATGGATCACAACCTCCCTGAAGCTGAGCCCGAATCGCACGTCGAGGTTGAGGCTGGCTTGCAGATAGTCGGCTCGAAAGTGAAGATCTTGGTTGATGCCATCAGCAAGCTCCGCCAATTCGATCTTGGCCATGTCGTTCAGTTGCCTGAGCTTGTCCTCGTTGGTGACCAAAGTTCAGGAAAGTCTTCACTCATGAGCGCGCTTGCAGAAATCAACCTCCCTCGCAAGTCTGGCACATGCACCCGCTGCCCGGCAAACATCAAAACTTCCACTGCCGACTCTTGGAAGTGTTCTGTCTCGCTGATGCAAACTTGGGATTATACACCTCAATCAAAGCGAAAGCCTTTCCCAGGCTGGTCTCCCCAACCATTGGTCACAAAGCCATTCAAGACCATCTCGAGCAAGATTGAGCTCGAGGAGGTCATCACGTGGGCACAGCTGGCGCTTCGAAACCATAAAACAGACTACAAGGCTTTTATCCCTGGATCGGGTCATCTTGCCCAGAGAGGTGAAGATTATCTCGCCGATTCACCCGCCGAGTACTCCCCAAATGTCATTATGATTGAGATTGAGGGTCCAAACCTTCCGTCACTTTCTTTCTACGATCTGCCTGGAATCTTTCAGGCCGCAAAGACTGAGGAGTTGAATTACCTGGTCGATGTTTTTCTGGGCATGTCAACAAACTACATCAAGCGTCCGAATGCTCAGATCATATGCGCAATGCCAATGCACATTGACCCTGGCAATACGCTTGCCGCAAAAGTTGTCTCTCAGCTGGGAGCTAACAAGAGCAGGTGCATTGGAGTGCTAACAATGCCCGATCGTATGCAGGCGAATGGGAAGTATGATGACTGGGAGGAAGTCCTTAAGGGCCAAGCTCATAGACTTCCGCACGGCTACTTCGTGACGAAGCAACCGGGTCCAGATTCTGCACTGAACCAAAATGATCCTCAATATCACCAGTAAGTATATTCAAGCATACTTTTCCAGCTCATGCTGACGAGAACCACTAGATTGGCCCGCCGAGAGGAAGAGAACTATTTTGACAACGATGCCTTGTGGTCAGATCGCTGGAGTAGGTTCCGAGACCGATGTGGAACAAAGGCCATCCAGAATTACGTCGCCCAAGTCTTTGCGACCCAGATCGCCCAAAGGTATACAGGCAATTCCGCTGGGTTTGATTGAGTCTGTATCTAACTGTTCTTTTAGCATTCCGGATATCACGAAAAAAATTGAGAAGGAATCAGAAAACATCGAAACTGCGCTCTCAGATCTACCTAATACTCTCAACAGCAACGTGCAGCATATTGTTCGTAAAGTACTTGGAGATTTCAGCAATCGCGTCACCAGAATATTTGAAAAGGACTCCGAGTTTGTTTTTCTCCATGAGTGGAGCAGTCTTACAAAAGACTTTCGTGAGACTATTCTGGCGCTGAAGCCCAAGATCAATTTCACGCACGCTAGTGATGCTTTCCCTGAAGTCATCCATATCATTGATGACTCCGATGATGAGGATACTGCAGAGGCCTCTCCTGTTGCTATGAGGCCACAGAAACGCGCGAATGAGAACGATACAACACCAGCTCCCAACAAACGCCCACGTTACAATGTAACACCCACGCCTTCCACCTTGAACGGACATGCTATTCCAAACACACCTTTACGAGTACCCAAGCAAGAAGAGAACTTACAAGTCCCCTTTACACAACGCCGACGGATTATGCCTGCCAGAGAGCCCAACAGACTTCTCCAATCCGTATTTGCGGAATTCATTCAACAGAACCCTGGTCAGAACTTTGCTTCCATCGGCGACATTCGCGACCGTATTGAGCAAAGCAGATTCCCCGGGCAGCCAGATAATGTCTCTTACAGGGTGAAAGAAGAGTACTGTCTGCAATCAGTTTATTACTGGGAGCGTCCTATGGAAACACTAATGACGACAGCGTTCAGTTCTTTGCGCAAAAAGATCCATGAAGTGCTCAAGGAAGCCCTCAAAGGTTACAACGAAACAGAGCTATATCGCCGGTCTCGCGATGCCTTGGACGACTTTCTCGACAAACATGAAGCCTCACAGCGCGAGAAGATACAGCAGATTTTCGAGTTGGAGTCCGACATGGTCTATACAATCAATGAGCCAGCTTTCAATATTAACAAGGCTCGAGAATTGGCCATTCTCCAAAAGGCTCGTCGGGAACGTCGTGCTCGCATGTGGGTTGATAAAGAGAATGCAAACAAGAAAGCGTTGACGAAAGAGCAAATGACCCAGGCGATCAAAAGGGTCACGGATGAGCAGCTTGGTATCGACCCCTTCAAGGAGGAGATGGATCTTGCGGGCTACCTCCGTGGTTACTATGTAACTGCTGGTCTTCGTTTCGCGGACAATGTCTGCCAGAACATCCAGGGAAATCTGTTTAACAAGATCAAGGGGAGCATCCGTGATCTTCTTGAGGGTCTTCTAGATCTCAATAAGGATGGCAGTAGGTTTCCCTGGTTCCAACTAACCTATCTTCCCCTTCAAATCCAGAGCTAACGTACCGCACTTAGGCGAAGAAACTTGTCGCATGCTCCTAGCGGAAGATTCTGGCGTCGTACTCCGCCGACGAAATCTCAGTGAGCAGAAGGAGAAGCTCCGGGGCTTCTCGGAAGAGCTTAACCTGCTCAAGGCGCAGTACTACGCCCCTATCGAGGAGCCGACCGAAGCACCTGCCGCTATGAATGGCAACTATTCGCACCAGAACGCCGATACAGTTGGAGAGGAGGAAGATCCCCATGGATACCTTTAGACCGCCTAGTGTTGATTGGCCTCGTCACAGTATGGGTCCGGTTTTGTGGTGTTCCCCGAAACCCCTCGGCCAGTTTTATTCATTTCTACCTGTTACTTCAAGATTTGATGCAAGAAATCGTTTGTGGAGGCGCACTTGATACTAATTTAGTGCTTTGTACTGGGCAGAACTGGGTATGGCGCATTGCTGAGTAGCCGTTGTGCCAGCGGTGCTGTGCGTGGAAGGAACATGAGTGTGTCACTTAGTATTTTCAGTTGGCTCGGTCTGTCTCGCGACAAGTACCCATCCAAATAAGAAGCATTGTACCTTGATGAGAGCCAGTCGTTGGATGCAGAAGACATGTTATGTACGCGTGAAATAGGAACAGGCGCCAGCAGCGCATGGATCTTTGAGCTTCCTGATTGTGGCAGTGCATCCCGCACTCGCCACAAACTCGCCACAGCTGACGCCAGATCGCGACAGTTCAGTGGGCAACGGATGGAAAAACGTGGGGAGCAAGTCTTTTCCCATTCCAGGCCAGGAAGGAGCAACAAGGTCGACCGAATCACAACCCGCCAACGCTGCGAATGGATCCGTCCATCACGCTTTTGGCTTTTCATGCCTCATGCGATGGGCAAACCAGCAGTGATGCAACGACAGGATCTTGGATCACCCCAGTGGTGAAGTGCCATCTGGTTGGGCGCGACCCACCGACAACAATCTCCAATCGCGGATATGGGAGCAGCCCAGTGTCTGCACGGCGCTAAGTGGGCGCCCGATAGCACTGCTGGGTCAGACAATCCGACAGCCTGACAACCCTCCGATTTCTGAATAAGACCCCTTGCCCTCCTCTGTTTCTTTCTTTTCCTGCCCCGTCCCAACCCCTCCTGTTCTTATATTGGGCCCAAACACCCAAGCTCTTGTCCAGGGCCGCAATACATGTGAAGACTTGACCGCTGGCTGCTGTGGAACTCTGCGCCGGTTCCGTCTGCAGCGATTCGCAATCTGCGGCACACCGCAACTCCACCGAACCATTGCGTCGAAGCCTCGGGCAGCTATATACTGGTGCCTGCCTGACAACCTGTCGAAGCTGGCCTTCTCATCGTCTTATTGCTTTTCCCGTTTTCCAAGATGTCGCCTGTCATGGAGAGTATCACTATAATCAACAAGTCCGGCAAGGTTGTGAGCACGGTAAGTCATCTGCGGGGCACCTGCATTTCAGCCGCCCTATACTAATTAATTCGTAGGGCAAACATCTTGTCAACATCTTCAAAGATGCCCGCGATGCATACCAGGAGAAGAAGGCTGAATTGCGCTTTGAGAACCAGAGGCGCCTCGATTACAAGACACAGCAGAAGCTTCTTCAGGCTCGAGAAGAGACTCGTTCGGTAGCATCGTCCCGGCATTCACACCGTTCACATCGCTCCCACCGCTCTTCCGCGACTAGAGAAGGTGGGGATCGTTCTCGTCCACCACTCACAGTACATAACCTTTCCCATATCGACGAGACAGAAAGTGTGGCGAGTTCCCGACGAAGCTCTAGACGCGGCTCGCGCTCCCATCATGGAGGTCCACGCAGCTCTTCGCATCAGGGCGAGCGAGTCCGCAGTCCAGAGAGGCCTCAAGATATGCCGTCATCATATCGAGCTCCTTATATGGAGACGGCACTGGAGTCTCGTCCAGATCTGATCCGTCGCCAGACTGATCACGTCAATGAACACCAAACAGTTGCCCGCCGCCCGTTACCTCGCTCAGCGTCGAATCCCAACATGGGTGAGAACATCGACATGAACTTAGCTTATGGCGACCTTCCACATCCTTCTTCCCTTGATCTTGCCCTCGCGCAAGTCCCGGAAGCAGAAAGGCAAGCTGAATTGCAGGAAACCATGTCGAAACTGGACAGCCTGCTTCTAGAAGCACAATGTCTACAACACTCTGCCACGACTATCATTTCCAATCTCCAAGCCAATCCTGAAGCCATGGCTGCTGTGGCTTTGACTCTTGCCGAATTATCCAACCTCCTTGCTAAGATGTCGCCAGGGATTTTGGCTGCCATCAAGACCTCCTCTCCAGCTATCTTCGCTTTATTAGCGAGCCCACAATTCCTCATCGCAGGTGGTGTGGCAATCGGTGTTACCATTGTCATGTTCGGAGGATTCAAGATCATCAAGAAAATTCAAGGAGCAGCTGAGGCAAAGAGTAAAGCTTCCTGTATGGACGAGGCAATGGTGTTCGAGGGTGATTACAATACCGAGATGACGAGTATTGAGTCTTGGCGACGAGGTATTGCGGAAGTGGAAGCACAATCCGTGGCTACGAGCGTGGATGGCGAATTCATCACCCCCGAAGCCGATAGACAACGACGAGAACGGATTCGTGACCGCGCACGGGAAGAGAGGAGGCAACGTCGTACCGAGGTCGAAAGCGTGCGCAGTGAAAGTGTCCGTAGCGAGACAGTACGCAGCGAGGGTACAGTAAGGAGGAGGGAAGCTCCAGCCAGAAGCAGCAGCAAGAGTGTCGTCACTGCCGCAGCCAGTGACAAGACTATCAAGGAGAAAAAGAAGAAGAGCAACGCTCTGACAATCTTATTTAAGAAGAAGGACAAGGATACTGTCAAGGAGAAGAAGAAGGCCAAGAGCTCTACTAGCCATCACCCGCGGATGATCGAAATCTGAGCGATGGTACAGAGTGCTACATCAACTGCATCAAAATCTTATTTCCTTTGTTTGTATGGATTTTGAGCGAGGGTGTTTTGGGATGTCATTGGTTGGGCTGGATTGAACGGGTTTACATGGGAAGTGAGCTTTCCTCGACTTAGTCATATATAGTTCTACTCTATCCTTTGTTCTAGCATCTTCATGAGTCGGCGTGCTCGAAGTCTTGACCGACACTCTTTATTATCTAAATATAAACATGGCCGCTGGTGCTGGCGTTTCTCTTCGCATTACGTTTTCTCTGTCGTCTCTTCCCAAAACAGCTTGCAAGTGAGACTTAATTACCCTTTCAATGTCTATTCATCCTAATCATCTGATGGTTCGAATAACGGGCATGGTTACTATTCCGCTCTTGCATGTGGAGGAAGTCTCTCCAGATCTGAAGTCGTTAGCGGTAAATTTCATGCACGGGATGAGGCTTGGGACAACCATGATATGGGAGACTACTACTATCTGGCTATCATTGTGGACATGCCACACTTGGCTACTGTAGAGACCATGGAAGGGCTATGAAGCAGCTGATGAAGGGAGTAAGAAAAGCTGGATTGAGATTCTATTTCTGCTGAGGCAGTAATGTCAACTTGAACACAAAATACAGGCTTGTAACGTCAATTGAACTGAGAGATATCAACGTTTGATAACACTCTTGGTAACTGTCCTGAAACTGTATCCACCTTACACTCCAGCGTAGAAAAGTGAATCAAGATCAATGCCTTCATCGCTTGCATGCCACTTCACGTGTTGCCAGAATAAGACGAACATTTCCTTTGAGTTTTTTATTTATTTTATTCTTTTTTTGGTGGCTGTTTTGGGAGCGGCCTCTCATTTAAAGTACAGACTGAACAGTAAAGCATGGTACCAAAAACACAGGAACCCAAAGGACCAAAACTGACGAAAGAGCGACGAATGCACAATCCAAGCCGAGAACGACCTCGCAATTACCAATGACCCAAAAGGAATTCAAAACCCCGCATATACATAAACAGACAGCAACATGCGGATGCAGACAATCAAGACTTCGACAACACGAAGGCAACTAAAGATGAGCACGAAGCAAACCATTATAGCGACAACTTTTCAGCTTCTACCATCTCGCAACGCCAGAAGCAACGAGGCTATCATGGAACTTCTCTTTCTTGCGAAGTTCAGCCTGCGCGTTCTGCTGTTCTTTGGCAGCCTTTTGAACCAGCTCTGTATGACCATAGTCCATGAACTTGTTCTTCAACGCTTCCATCTGCGGATCAAAAATGATGGGCCTCAGCATTGGTCCAACCGTTGTCCCAGCTCGAAACTGCTTGCTGCGAGGCTGGTCACTCTGGAAGTCGGGGTTGAAGGGAATTTCCATGCGTGGCGGCGAGACATCGACATGTCGTTCCACAGGCTGGGGGTACTCAAAGCTCGGGAAGGAGGAGAAAGACGCGGCGTAGCTCCTAGGCGGTTCCTCATTTCTGTTGCCTTCAAAACCATTAGTGCCGTCTTTTCCAAGAGAGGAGGACCATTTCTCACTTCGCATGACTTGTCTGGTGGATGCTTGTCCTCCTCGAGCAGCAGTATCACGCCTTCCAGCAGCAGCTTCCTTGGCCGCAACAGCTGCGAACTTCTGCTCATCTGCGATTCGTCGATCCATCCTGCGATGATACATCTCTTTCATTAGGTTCATCTCAGCATGTGGATCGCGCGCTTCCCCATTGAAAATGGAAGGCTGTTGAACAAATGGTTGATGCGGTTGCATATCGCGTATGGGGGGTAAAGTAATGTAAAGTCGTCGTTGTGACTCTTCCATATCGTTTCTTGCAGGCGAGGATACAATGGAATTTCCGGATCTGGCTTGACGAAAGGCACTGAATGCTCCTTCCTTACTGAATATGTCCTTACCACGGGCATCGTGGGCTCTTGCCGGATACATAAGTTGAGTATTCCTGTCAGCCCAAGCATCCCGGACTGAGGGTCTTCGATTGGCATGACCTGAATTGCTGTCCTTCTCTAGGTGGCTAACAGGATTTGGACTATGGGCAGCGGTGACGTTACGGGGCGGTCCTGCGTAGCTGAGATTGACTGGTTCTTGGGTATTGACAGGATTCCATCCTGAATGCTTCGAACCCTGCGCGTTATTTGCATCAGTGTTTGCAAATTCTCGCGAATCTGCTGACGTGATTGTATCCTCTTCTGAATCAAAGACACTCTCTTCGATGTCAGATTCTGTTGGGGACGGTGTGCCAGTAAGTCTCGCGGCCACATCGACAGGAGCTTGAATCTCACGACCCTATGAATCAAGTTTAGCATAATAGGAACTCACAGCTATCTCATAACGAACTTACCTGTGCAACAGCTTCAAGCCATCTCGTACGATTAAGGTCGATGTAAGGCTGGATGCAAGCACTCTTATGATCAAAACTGGTTGCCAAAAACCGACTGGATTTGGGCGTAAGAGGCCCTCCATTGGCAAGGCAGCGGTCAAGAACCCTTTGCATCTCATCATCACCTGACGGTCTGTAACGACTCTGGCTGTGCGGATTTTCTTCCCGTTGAAATCGGAAGAGAGTGTTGAAGTCTAAAATAAGATAGATCTTAGTATGATAAAAGGTACACCGAGGATCAAACAATGCCAAGGTACTTACCGTCGTAGTGCTTTTTATACCTCGCTTTCTCCGCCCTGCGCAGATAGAGAAGCGTATCTGGATACGGCATATTCTCGTAGCTGAATTTCTTGGGTGCTTCAGACGACCCTGAGGTCCCTGAAGCACCCGCACTTTGAGGGGCAGCAGCAGGCGGAACTACAGCCTGCATGCTTGCAGCTGCACCACGAGAGGCACTTGGTTGTGCAGCTCGAGATGCAGTTCTCTGCTTCTTTCCCCGATGTTTTCCTTCTGAAAGCGATGTACGCTTTATTCAGAAACCGCATTAGTAAAACTGCAGGTACAGAATATCTTTCGCGGTATGAGGGACTTACGGAACTTTCGCCATTCGAAGGGGTTGTCGATTCATTCATTTGGGGCATTGTAAAGGATTGGAACCTTTTTCTCTTGAACGTGCTCATGGCGTTAAGTATGATTACAGAAGGTAATAGTGAGAGTGATTGACAATGATTGAGATGTTTCGAACGAATTAAAGCTATCAATTGTGCTGAGAGAGGTACAGGATAGCTTAACAAGTTGAATACTTCTGACGGACGGATATATGTAGCGAAGAATCAATCAGCGAGCCCACCCAGTCCAAGCTACAATTAACTTACCCAGAGACTAGCAGCCACGCTAGCAATTGCAAGGACGTTTTGTTTGGATACTTTTAATCTCTTTAGTTATTAAGGTTGGAAGTAAGCCATCATTAGTTTGTCTTAGTTCTGGTACTGCTAGGGGAACACGACTACGAGAAGGGACTGTGAAGTGAACTTGCTGGGTGAGCAGATTGGACTGGGACGGAGGGCCCCGTCAGCGCAGCTGGAGTCAAACAGGCAGTCTAGATTTCTATGCTAACGACTGAGGGCTGAGCACCCAAGAATTGATGCGGGTTGCGCTGTTCTCGCTTACAATTGCTATCATGAAGCTCGCGTCACTTTTTGCCCTTGTAAATTCGGTAGCAAATTATCACTTCATATACTTTCCAGACCTCTTCCATTTGAAGGTTTGACAGGTGCGAAAACAAAGATGCATATTGAATCTCGTTCTTGCATTTAACTGACGATTAAGCAATTCCGTTTTCAAATCTTCTAAAACAAATTGAAGTCAACCGTATGTTGTAGTCTACGAGCAAGGTCAATGGGAGCTAGCAATGCCATGCTAGCAATTCCGACGCTCTTAGCGCGAACGCTGGATACTTGACTCAACGCTACAGTAAGACATGAAAGTCTACCCTACGCTAGGAGTTGCGAAGTCGACATGTTTACTCACGAGCAAAAGAGTGCACTCGGCATTACTTTTGAGAGGGCAGCACGGAAGGAGCAGTTGCCAAATTTTGTGGTATTCAGATTATGGTGCCTTATAGTATGAGGTCTCTTACACTCTTCACAGATGAAGCATTTAAATAAGCTCGTTCATAGGGGTAGACGCACGTTGTCTCTGTAAATTTAAAGTGCAATATGTCTACGATGGGTCCAACTGTTACTCCTACTCGATGGAATCGAGTAGGGCGTTCCTGCACACCCAAGGGAGCCAGTCTAGGTTGAGAAACGCGATGGATCTACAATGCGTGCTTTTTGCATGTCAGAGCATCCTTAGGTCGGACTGAACCATAATTCAGACGCAGCAGGGTCTAGACTAATAGCTTAAATGGCATTTAAAATGGAGGGCAGTCCAAGCGAAGCAACGGCTTGTAATGTTAACTTGATGGTTGCTGGTAGTTTCCAAAGCTAAGAAGCTAGCATGTTTCCATTTTGACTGACTGGGGGCACATAATACTCCCATTTGGACGTGGAAGATTCACTTCTTCACGGCAGAGAAAACATACAATCGTTCCAAAAGTCTTATACTTGACATTCTTCATCAACTCTTCCGCTATCGTTCATTCAATACCATCACTTCAGATAACAGAATCATTGTTCACTCCTCGAACTGCTCTCATCGACGGTTACTTTCATCGTTTCAGACATCTACCTTTGTATTTTCCAAGATGTCAGCATCTGTTAATTTCCCTGCCGTAAACACCCTCAGGAATTTGACCGACAAAGAACGCAAAGTATATAAAACAAAATATAATTGTTAGTCCATCTCTCTCCTCCAATATGAAGAGAAAGTTGCTGATCTAGTTACCAGGGTGGAGCAAAACCCTGAGAATATATCGGCGAGTACACCCGCACTCACTGTTGGATCAACCACGGGGACGCCAATGGAACGCCGTCCTCCAAGCGGGTTTACAAGAAACGCCTCCTTTTTATAAGTGTACAGTTTGGAGGGGGAGCTTGCAACCAATAGCTACTCGCCATAAGACGGATCTATGGACTCTCAAAGCCTTGAATGACAGTCGGACCTCTGCTCCACTTGTAAGCACCCCTCTTTTGTCCTGCTTTTCGAGCAGCTATTAATCGGGAAGTGTAGCCTCAACCTAAACCAGCGCCAGCTCCAAAACAGAAACAAAAGTCAACGGCAAACGCCTCTGCAAATAGATCCAAGATAGCTGCCACTTCCGAACCACCAGCAAAAAATAACACATCTTCAGGCGTGAGAAATAGTACTGCTGCAAATGGATCCAAGAAAGCTGCCACTTCCAAGCCACCAGCAAAAACAAATACATCTTCAGGCATGAAAAATAGTACTGCTGCAAATGGACCCAAGAAAGCTGCCACTTCCAAACCACCAGGAAAAAATAATACATCTTCAGGTGTTAAAAAGGGTCCTGCTGCAAATGGATCCAAGAAAGCTGTTGCTTCCAAATCACCAACACAAAGCAAAATGTTCTCGGGCGTCAAAAAGCGTACGGTTGCAACTGCAAGTACTTTTTCCAGCTTGCGGATGGAAACGAGAGCTACAACGGCAGCCAAAAGAAGCATGCGAGCTGCATCAATACAGATTATGGAGCCTTCGCCTTCTCCCTACTCATATACGGGGCCCTATTCGCAATTTACAGATTCAGAATCCGACACTGTATCCCAGGGAACGGTAGAAGAATACCACTCACGGCCTGTTCGAAGCGACGCCCCAGAGGTGAGTTAAAAATCCTTCCAAGTTGCGGGTGTAAGAAGACTAAACTGTTGAAGCCGGATGTAGCTCAGAGAGCCTCGCCCGTTCAAGACAAGCGTCCGGTGTGTTACGAGGAAGCTGCAGCAGCTATGATCCTGATTTCGTTGCGACATGGGCATAACCTCAACTACTGCTCTGATAAACTCGCAGCCTGTCAGGATTTCCAGAGACAGTTTCTAGAAGCTTATAGGTGGTCTCCTGAGGCACACAATTGATCACTGGCTGCACTACTCAGAATGGCTTTTGAATTTCGTTATTTCATGTTCCCGTAAGAGTTTGGGTTGTGGGATTGAAATTGGGATCGGGAGTGCGGATTGTCTTTTGAAGTTTGAACTTAGTAGGACAAGCTACGGAATTGTAATCGGAATTGGGGGCTGCCTTTTGATGTTCGACCTTGGTAAGACATGATTTGGTGCTTGGGAATTGTGGGTTCAGTACTGGATTCGGCGCTGTTGATAGAGTAGAAATAAATTGGAGTCATGTCAAATGCCTGTATCTCATTTCCATATGTAACAGTATTCTTTCTCTCTGATAAGACTCCTATCTAAGGATGGGATATGCAACAACAAACGACCCAAGCTGTTTTATCACTTCGAGCTTCGCTGAGCCTCTTCTTCATAGATCCTCCTGCCAATGGCTGTCGTCAGCGTCGGTAGATCACCAGACACTAAAGACGGCACTTGCGGCAGGGCGGGAGATTTAGAAGATGACGAACCCCCTCTCGCGAGGCAATCTCATCTTTATTTCAACGACTCCTCGCACCCCAAGACGATCGATCATTGCCGGTTATCACAGGGGTCGTCTGTCCCTGTGATTTTCCCTACCGCAGTTGTGCCTTGGCCATCGGAAAAGGTCTTTATCTTTCGCCCGCATTGTCTGGGCTGCAGCGACCCCCTGTTGGGCATTTTGCCGATCCTTATCCATCCAACCGCCGTTAAGGTTTTGCTGCCTCCGCCGCTGCTTGGCCGTGTGCAGACTCCAGCCCAACCGCGGCTCTTATCGTCGTACGACAGGATCAACCTCTTGGCACCGGTGTTCCGCCATAGAGAGTGGGAGCGTGATCGAATATATAATTCCAGAAGGCGTCCATCTGTCCAGACTCAGGTGCCCTGACTTGCCTCCCCGACGTTACTGCAATTTTTCACTCCGGCCCATCGCTGGAAATTAGCCGAGATGGGAACTGCCCAGCGATTTCGCGAGTACCTGAGTCCAGGGAGCGCGCATCAACCTGGAGAGGCAAAGCTGGTTCGGAAGCTTGGTATGTGATGAGTAGTCTGTTATGAGCCTTGGTGCTGCGAGGCTGACTGAGGACTGCAGACTTCTTCATCTTGACCTTTTGTTGTTTGATGTACTTCACGAATTACTTGGACCGATCCAATCTTGCCAATGCCTATGTCAGTGGCATGAAAGAAGAGCTACATTTCGTGGGTAATCAGTATAATTTAATCAATACGGTATTCACTGTCGGGTATGTCTTCGCCTCTTCTAATTCCTGTAGAAGACTCTAACCACTTTGTAGCTACATTATTGGACAAATTCCATCCAACCTCGCCTTGTACCACATAACACCACGCATCTACTTCCCAACAATGATGGTGATCTGGGGAGCATTAACCATGATCACAGCTGCAGCTAAGAGACCAGGTGATATCATGGCCATCAGGTTCTTCCAAGGCCTAGCCGAGTCAAGCACATTTGTCGGCACTCACTACATTCTGGGTTCATGGTATACCGGTGCTGAACTGGGCAAACGTAGTGGTATCTTCACTTCTTCTGGCTTGGCAGGAACAATGTTCGGAGGTTTCCTTCAAACTGCCATTCATTCTTCACTCAATGGCGCCAAAGGCCTCAGTGGCTGGAGGTGGCTTTTCATCATTGATGGACTTATCACACTTCCCATTGCTCTTTATGGCTTCATCCTGTTTCCTGATACGCCATCAACAACACATGCTTTCTATCTGTCGTCGGAAGAGCGCGCCTTGGCTATCTCCCGTGTTCCTGAAGTCCCTGAGCGTAGACCATGGAATTTCGGCTTCTTAAAGAGAATCCTCACAAGCTGGTACTGGTACGGCTTCGTCATTCTCTGGATCATTGCTGGAGAGACCGAGTCTTTCTCTTCGAATTCGCTCCTGTCTCTGTACTTGAAGTCAATTGGAGGATATAGCGTTTCTCAATTGAACAATTACCCAACAGGTGTTCCCGCCGTTGGTATCGTTTCGACGCTATTCTGGGCGACCCTCACCGATTTTATGGGTGGAAAGCGATACCTTGTTGGCTACTGGATCGCGTTAACAGGAATCATCAACTCTGCCATGATCCTCGCCCCTGGTTCAAGCGTTGCCGTTCACATGGGCGCCTACTACTGGGCTGGAAGCGTATATGCGTGCCAGGCAACTTTCTTTGCGTGGGCGAACGACGCTATGAGATATGAAGAAGACAGTTTGAGAGCTGTTGTCATCGGAAGCATGAATGCCGGCAGTAATGCTGTTAATGCCTGGTGGAGTCTTCTGTTTTATTCTGCCAATTTCGCGCCCAAGTTTACTGTAAGTCCACTCTATTTCACTTAGGTTCCTCCATGGCCATGCTGACTTTAACTTTACAGAAAGGTATGTGGGCAATGATTGCCATGTGTATCTTGCTCGCAATCTGGACCACCGGTCTGATTTGGATGGTCGACCGAACTGAGAAGAAGCGACTTACAGAACAAGAGGTCGTGGCTGCTGAGAAACCTGAACTGGTAACGGCGGGGGTTGGTGAGGAGAAGGTTTAAAGTGTCTGAATAAACATATGAAAGATACGAAAATCACCTGCGGATAAATACATAATGAGTTCGGCTCAGCCATTCAGGCTTCTGCGTAGTGTAATTTAATAAGCTATTGCTCTTTAAGTAACGCATGAGTGAGTCGGTAAAATCTACGAGGCATTCATTCTGCGCTACGTTTTTATCGGTTCAACACAGTCAAGATCCAGCAGTGAGTCTTGCCGGTATCAAGGATCAGTATCAGTACTCTTCCACAAAGCCTCCGTACCATCCAAATTCTTTCTGAGCCAATCCAGTTTGATCTCCCATCTAGCACTGCCATCCTTTCCAAGCGGCAATCTCAAGAACTGCTCAATGTTTTCAGCACTGCCAGTCTTCATAACATAATCAAAAATGATCTGAGCGCCCTTGTTCACATCACCAGGCATATTCAAGCCCCTTTCGGCCATGTCCTTCATGAGCGCGATCATCTGTGCGACGGAGGTGCCATCATATTCATCTGGTAAAGGCCGATCTGATATATTGGCTGATGATGAAAATGGTGTCTGGAAAGCTCCTGGCTGGACTATGATGACCCGGATGCCAAGTGGTTTCACTTCTTCATAAAGTGCCTCAGATACCGCTATGTCATGTTGGTTAATAATGATTCAAACCTGAGGAGAGTTTTATACCTTCTAAAGCCCATTTTGATCCTGAGTACATGCTTCGAGTCGGTCTTGCTTCGAGTCCGGCCGTGCTGCTGATATTCACAATGATACCACTCTTTCGCTTCCTCATAGCTGGCAGAACATGTCGGATGATATTGACCGGCGCGAAAAAGTTGGTTTCCATCTGTGCTCTACACTCGTTCTCACTATCCACGCCTCATTAGCTCTCTTCTCACAGCCAATAGAATCCATCGATCAATATCCCTTCACTCAAAACATACCTTAATACCTCGAAGGCACCCAGCAAGGCATATCCAGCATTATTGACCAGGATATCAATCCGACCATAAATCGCCGTGGCCTCATCGAGTACTTTCCCAATTTCTGGACTGCAAACATCAAACGTCATGAATTTACCTCCCAGAGATTCAATTTGGGAAATGAGGTCGGGAGTCTTGGAAGGGTTGCGAGATGTTGCAATAACGCGGTGTCCGGCGCGCAAGGCAATAAGTGCAAGCGTTCCGCCGAAGCCGGTGCTGCAACCTGTTATGAACCATACTGGAGCCGATTCCATATTTTTATGTTGTATTGGGGGACTTCTAATTGTTTGTTCTTTAAATTTTAAAGCTTTCTAGGGAGATTGCTTCCCGGTTTATACAAAGCAGTGTTGGCTGTTTAAATACCAGTACGGAGTTAAGGTCAGCTTTTAGTGGTGGGAGTTGACGAGGGTAACGAGAATGGCGGTCTTAACGAGTTAACACCGGATGCGCAATCTTTGGTAGAACATTGCTGCCGTCGTATTCAGTTGCAAAGCATCCTGATAAGATTAGATCGTTTAAAATAATTGTTTCTTTTAGGAGTTTGGCTTTTAGTGACTCGTGCTGCCTCCTCAATATTGATCGCCTACTGTGTTCGTGCAAACTATGTATTTCTAACACAAAGCGGCCTATATCTTTCTCTCTGAACTCCAGATTCAGGTTGGCAGTGGATCTACCTTATCTCTGGACCTAGTAGTTGCGATCAGAGTGTATTGACAAGCTTGCTCTCGTCGATACCATAAGCCTTGATCAGTCCTTTCCTGGCTTCAACCATATCGAGCTCATCAATCTTTTTCCCTAGCTCCATCTGTCTCCCCTGCAATTCCTTGCTAACATCTCTCCAACACACGATTTCTCCATTTTTACCAGTGTCTGACCATATTTCATTGCCTGGATTTAAGTCAATATCCTGCAATTTTCGTTCTTTCTTTCGAACTATTCCATCAACGATAACCATCTCAATATCTCCAGGGTGACTATGCAAGACGATAGCAGCCACAGGATCAAGCTGAGCCGCGCAAACCATACCAGGACTAAGGCAATCAAAGATCAGGATATCCGCAAACTTGCCAACAGCGAGGCTGCCAATCTTCTCTTCCATCCCAGCAGCCCTAGCACTTCCCATAGTCCCAAGATTAAAGACATCCTCGACCGACTTGTAGGCTTTCTCGGAAACCTTCTCGGAGTCTAAAAATGGTTGATAATGGGCACCACGAGCAGATTGTAGGAGAGTCCGCATCTCTGACGCTATTGAGGCGCTAATATATGAGTGGCAGTCGATTCCAAGGCCACATTGACTCTGAATGTCAAGATCTGGATCGAGTGCTACGGGAAATCCTAGAGCAGCTTGAAGCTCTGTCGATGGTGTAGTAGAGATATGGCAGTTTGCTTCTCTTATCAAGTTGATACTTTCCTTGGTAGAGCCCGTTGCATGTGATAAGAGGACCGAGGAATCCAAGAGACCGTAGTTGTGCATTATCTGTGGAACAGAATGCAGCCCTAAAAATCTCATAAGCGTTGGTTCATAAAAGTAGATCTTCCTGAACAATACCAGTGATAGCATTCCTGACCACATGAGAAGTGATCAGTTTCACCCCTGCAGCTTTCACCTTTGCAAAAAGATTAACGATTGTTTCTCGGGGCTGGTACCAGCTGTCAAACGCGAATCCAATTTGGACTCTCCCTTGGCCATACGGAGCTTTTGAGGCAAGGTTTTCAAATGTCTTTAACACCCAGTCTTCAAGCAGATTCGGGTTAAAGGTGAATGGCTTCCATGTCTGAACACGCGACGTTGGGCAGTAGCAGTATATGGACCGGATGCCCGAGCAAACTGTTGCTGCTACAGCTGCCAGTGCTGTATCAAATTAAAATAATCGTAACGAAATAGTGTATAGTGTAAGACGCTCACAATGCTGTGGTGAATAATTGATGGGGGAATGATCTACAACGGTGGTTGTACCCACTTCCAAGCATTCCAAGCAGCCTCCCAATTGCCCCCAAAAGATATCTGATGGGCTGTGCAATGAGCTGGTAAAGTTTCCTGTATAGATTCGCTCAGTATAAGCAAAAGAAGTTTCAGAATTTAATCTTACCTGTGTACATGTAGTCCAAGAGTAGCTGGTTTGCATGTCGCCCCTTTAGCAGCGTCTGCCATACATGATGATGCGTATCAATGAATCCAGGACAGACAATCTTGTCTTTGCAATCTATTATCTCGGCGCTGGAAGGTGTTTCAATATCTTTTTCAATCTTGGTAATGATCTTGCCCTCAATTAAAAGATCCGCCTTGATGGCCTTTACGCTGTCGTCTGCGTCGTGAATCAGGACCGTTCCGCCCTGTAGAAGCATAGAAGTGGTGGACATTGTCAGGGAGTGAATAGAACGAGATGATATGGTATCGAATTCTATCAATCTAATGAACCGAAAGCTGACGGTCTAAGACCATGGATGGTACGATTACTTCTCCAACACGTCTTACAGAGAGTTGGGGCGCGAAGTGAAGCGCCGGAATAGCATGGACTTTCTTCATATTGGTGGGTCTTTCCACAAAATCCGCATGCTAGCCAATAATCTGTTGCTTTTCAAGTGCATGGAAGACCATTTCAGATGCCAGACCGCCTACCTGTCCGTGGAGATAGGACTTAAGATACGTGTCAGTTAAGCACACTTCGTCCCGGATTTCGCGGAGGAAAGAGGGGTACATGGCCTCTCTCCACCTTTCTCAGATAGTTCCAATTTAGCCGACAGATTCAACTCGCAACTAAAGCAAAAATCTCCGAATAATGCTCTTCAATGTGCCTAGCAATAAACGATTAATATATGCATCTATGGCTCTTTACATACCAGAGAAACTGATATCAGGAGAATCAAACAATCTTTCTAATAACATCACTCCATTTCACACATCCAATTCTTTAGGTGGGAAATTTTGCATTGCAAGTATCTGGCCTAGAGCTTCTTCGGGTGCGGTTGGTCTCACCTCTAGGTTCCGGGAATGAATATTATGGCGACGTGGAATTGTTGGTGTTAAGATTTGGGCATCCATGCCAGATGTCAACGTCAAAAGTGGTAGATACTAGAAACATTCCGTCCAATAATTTTATTTTGAAGGCGCTTGAGCTTGACTACCCAACTACATGTCAACACGACAAGGTAATTCGAATCCATTTATGTCCGTAATAAGTCTTGAAGGCATGCAACTCCTAGATTCTTGCTGCGTTACTCAACAGCACCATCATGCTTGTGATAAAGCCGACACGGGCAACTGCTCATTACTTGGTAACGCGACCCAAAGGTCAGCTAGGATGCAAAGAGCACCTCCTGCCAGGCTTGAGCGCCAGCATAATAAGCTTAACACATGGCTCAGGTGTTGGGTCGAACCTGTCCATTGGTAGGGGTTTGCGCTCAGTAAACTTTCCTCTGCTTTCAGTCTGAGATAACCAAAAACAGCGCTGCATATCTATAACTCAGTCGCAAGCTATAAGACTGTTTCGATAGCTCATCAAGGGACATGAACAATCTGCTTCCTCTCCAAAATCCTACTCGCCCACCATACAAAATCTCACTTATATCACAGTTAGTGTTCAGGGATAGACTATTCTATGCTAGAATTGATGAGGATTATACCTTTTATGCTAACGTTGACGAAAATGATAACGTGTCCTTCCTCTGGACGGGAGATATTGCGTTTGGCGGGGGTGGGGTGGGGGGTTGGAATATAGAAAACTGCAAGTTGATACAAAGTGTTTGGTCTATCTGGGTCCCAGGTCATTATAACCCTTGCACAAGGAGAGGCTGTTCCAGTGACTTTCAGATTAGTAGGCCACACAGGCGATGCACGTCCTGCTTTCAGATACAAAGGGCCCTTTTGGCAACGACCATAGTGACCCGATCAAAGATTTTACACCTGGATATACTAGGAGTAGCTATCCATTCACTCCTTAGAGATCTGCTGGCCAGCACGAGACTTGGGGGAAAATAAGGTTTTGATGAAAGGATAGAGAATGAACTTCTAATGGGGTCTACGGCTTAACAATAAATTCACATACTAATAAATAATCGAAGTTGCAGGTTAGAACAAATTATGATAGTGCAAGGACACTGTAAGGGCTGCTCGACTCGGCAACTATGACGAACGGAATGGCCCTACAAAGATACACCTTGTCAACGCAAAACACCTTTTAGAAAGCTAGTCGAACTGTGTGGTGAGCAGATTTCATCCTTTTTAAGTAATTATATGCCTCGTTTACGAAGAAAGGTGCGTTTGACACCGGAGAGATAACAAAAGGCCGAGGCGATTTATCACTCCGCGAAAGGGGGAAAGGAAAAGGGAAATAACGTCGCAGGGTAACTTAACTTATTTGAATTAAATGTAACTTAATGCAAGTACAACTAGTACCAATAATCTGAAGGGCTACTACTGTAGGAGGATGTCACTGAATAACGGAGAGTGGTTGTCTTATCAGCCTTTGTCATCCGACATACTTTCTCAGCGCACACGACTCTCACCCATGTCTATTGCTTGTGACACACAGTCTTCTGCATTTCACTGGCCTTTGTTTGATCGCCAGTGGAATCGCGGGCCGAAGACCTCCAATTTGATGACTGAAGTATTCTGTTTTTTTAAGATCTTATCCTCGCTTTTGTTGTGATTTCGGTAGGAATAGACTGGTAAAGATTATGAAATCTGGATCCAGTCCCACGTTCACCATGCTTCTGCAGCTGCTTCGTGATCTTTGTCATCATCATCTTCTTCTTTTTGAGCCGCTATGCCGGCTGGGAAATGTTGGCAAGAACTCCGAAGTTTGTGGGGCGGGCCTGTGTACCTCGTTATCAATTGCCATGGCTATTGTCCCCTCTACTGTGTTGTCTCTCCATTGTCATCTCAATTGCCGCTCTGCTTCTTTTTCCACGTCGATGGTAGTGCAGAAAGCAGCACCGGATCATACTAAAGAGAGGAGGCGGGGAGAGTCAAGAGGCCGTTATTGGTTATCACATGGTACATACCAGGTATATTTGGCGCCTGGAGCCCAATCATGCGTAGTCGCCGACAAAATGAACTGGCCTTGTCCCAACTGGCCTTGCTTCTGCGTCAAGCTCAGCCGCACGGTGAGGCATTTACACCACCTCTTCTTTCCATCTCTTGAATCCTAACATCGAAACTTATGGTATTAAGCTATCTTTGCCATGAACATGTCACCTGTGTGGAGAGTATACCCGGACCTACTCCTCTTGGGGTCAATCTTGCTGCTGTCAGTACCTGTGTTCTGGCGCGTAGGCTTCCCCATACGTGCAACGGCGCAGACATTCGACAAACATCCACCCGACAAGAATCCATCTGACAAGAATCCATCTGACAAGAATCCATCTGACAAGAATCCATCTGACAAGAATCCATCTGACAAGAATCCATCTGACAANAATCCATCTGACAAGAATCCATCTGACAAGAATCCATCTGACAAGAATCCATCTGACAAGAATCCATCTGACAAGAATCCATCTGACAAGAATCCGTTCAAAGAACCGCCTAAAGAGGACCCATCTAACAAGAAACCAAAATCATGGTTACTTCGAGGCCTCCCTGACGATCTCATGAAGACAGACCTCCACAATAAGCTACAAGAACATTACAATGGCAATTCGGAGAAGAAGGTTCGTTTTCATCTAAGCTTCATCGCCCAGCCCTATGCGCATCCTATGGCAATTGTTACTTGCTCTCTGCCACCACCATCGATTGGCGATGACTCGCATTTGGATTCGAATTTTGAGGGGATAACACCACTGTATGCGCCAGGAGATGCGCTTGTGGAGTAAGAACCTCATAGTGACATCTGTACCGTTCTAACGTCAACACTATTAGTATCGTTGTCGTTCCTGGCCTTGGCGGCCATCCACTTGGCTCATTCCGTTCTTCAGACGGCTGGAAGGTTTGGACACGCGATTTCCTGCCCTGCAGCATCCCAGAAGGTCGGGTCCTAGCTTATGGTTATAATTCTGTGGTGCGCAATAACGACGATATCAGTTCTATCGGTGATCTGGCGAAGAGGTTCCTGGAGTCCTTGCGAGAATTTCGAGCGCGCAGCAAGGTAAGAGCTAGAAAATCAGATGGAGATCCACTCGATGACTTTCTTTTAAATTATTCATAGACCCGTACTCATCCGATCATCTTTATTGGCCATAGCCTAGGTGGATTGGTTGTCAAAGAGGTGAACCCCCCTGAAGGCAGAATAACTCTGTGAACCGATGCTAATCATTAGCTTTATAGGCACTTGCGATCGCTTATGACCACATGGAAAGGGATGATCAAAGTCGCGATTTGTTTCGCTCAGCCTTCGGTCTGATATTTTTTGGTGCTCCCAATCTCGGCCTAAGACATGAGCAACTGAGGACGATGGTGGGGAAACAGCCAAATAAAAGGCTAGTAGATGACTTGATTACGACGAACGAGACAGAAGCCTCCACTTACTTGTCGGAATTAAAGCAGAAATTCGTGCGTGTATGTGAAGCCCAACCAGCTCACTTCGACATAATTTCTTACTACGAGAGAAAGCCGAGTCGGACAATAGAAGCAAGTAGATACCAGTTCAAGTTTTGGCACATGCTAATAATTTTGACCAGGAACAAGAAAACGGAAGCTGGGCATCCACTGGAAAATCTACCTTGATGGTTACTGAACAGTCTGCCATCCAAATCGGCGCCCGAGATAATGGTTACCAAAATCTGCCACTTGAGACGAATCATCGTGATTTGGTCAGATTTGATGATGCGGAGGACAATAAATACTTGCAAGTTGCGGGACGTGTGCGAAAGACGGTAGACAAGGCGATCCAGATAGTTTGTAGCCGCCATTCGGCCGAAGAAGGTTTTCTATAACAAATCACCATCCCTGAAATGGCTGCATTTACTGATGGTGATGAAGAACTTACCCCCGAACTGTATCGGTCCTGGATGAGTCTTAATAGACCACCTTATGATGCCTTTCGTACCTCCGAAAAACTATCCAAGGCTGCACCCGGAACGCTTGGATGGCTAACTGATGAAATAATTTCCTTCGAGCCACACACGTTAGCTATGGATTACAGGGGTCCCTCCAAATTACATCCACGTATCGACGATCAAGTATTTCAGCGAGATGATTTCCAATGCTGGCGCGACGCAAATGAATCTCAGAGCTTGTTGGTTATAGCCCCTCCAGGGTCTGGCAAGTCGGTCTTGTCAGGATACATCATTGAATATCTCGAAGGCTTGTCGAAGAATGCAACACAACCTTTCAAGGTTATCTATTACTTTTGCAACATCAAGAACGAAGAGAAAGATCGCAGTGCCTGTGCAATTTTACGAGGGCTTATTGTGCAGCTCTGTGAACGACAAAAGACACTTTTTGAACAAATACCCAAAGACTTGATCAATATCCCAGATAGATTCTACTCTGCGTCAATTAACGAGCTGTGGAGTATATTTTCGGGGGTTCTGCGGAGCGTCAAGCAGGAAAGCTTATATTGTGTGATTGATGGTTTAGATGTCTATGAGACTGGCATGGATGAGTTCCTTGATATGATGAAAACCTTCACCCAGGTAGTGGATCGCGACAAAGGACCGGTTTTGAAGCTTCTTTGTACCTCCAGGCCCTACGACCACGTCTTAAAAAGGTGGAATGTTACGGAGCGCAAAAAACTTGTCTGCAACGGAAGCGATATTAACACATTCGTAAGAAGTCGAATTAATTGCCTCCGAAACCTAGACGAGAATACCAAGGAGTCTACTGTGCAACGCCTGACGGAAAAGACGGAGCATACCTTTCTCTGGCTCGATGTGGTCATACGGAAGCTTGAGAACTTGAAATTTCCTGACCCTTTGGACATTGATGAAGCAATACAGAATAGCAATTCTGACCTGGATGGGCTCTACAGCGATATGATTATCGCCGCTGCAAGTAGGAGTATCAAGAACGCAAGAATCTTGGTATGGATTGTCTATGCGAAACGTCCTCTACGACCTGTAGAACTTAGTAGCGCGATCTCGATTGATCCACAGAAAAGCTACAAAAGCCACCAGGATTGCCCTCCTTCCTCAGTTACTATGGAAATGCTTCAAAGCGAACTTGGTACATTATTAGATGTGACAGAGCATGGGATTTATCTGATACACCAGTCTTTGAAGGATTATTTCAGGCGACACAATCCTCTACAACCTCAATTTCATAAATTGACAGAACTCCGGTTGGTACCGGCCTATGTTTGTCTAACATATCTTGCATTGAACAAAGATTCAGATACTGCGAAAAAGGTTGATAATGATCGAACCTATACAACGGTATATATAACTTCCCAGTGTTTGCGCCTGAACTAATCACCCTTAAAATAGCTCAAGAAGTTAAGAGGAGAAATTGAGAAGGACTATCCTCTTCTAGATTATGCTAGCCAATATTGGCACTCCCATATTGAAAAAGTAGAAGATGTCCGGAACCAGCTCTCGACGCTTCAAGACATTCTGCTAACTGGTAGCTTCAAAAGCTGGATTTTAATTCAATGGCCTCGAGGTTCTTATACCGTTATTGAGCGTTCTAGTGAAAATTGGCCTGGTCAAATTGCTGTCAAATATGATATTGGCTGGCTAGGAGAACTTCTATTATGTAGGGCAGGAGAGCTAGACACCCAGTTTTCAGAGGATGTAATCGAAAAAGCCGGCTATAACATTTTGTCGGTGGTTCTAGGACAACCAGAGGGCTTGATGTATAAAGCAACTATGTCAGCTACGGTTAGAGTTGCGCGCTATTTTGGTAGTAAGATTTTTGAACTTTTGCTAAAGCAACGTGGAGAGGGGGTCCCTATCACAGTGGATATTATCGAGGCGGCAGCATGGAACTCAAACGGCGATGCAGTTATGAAGCTGCTGCTAGATCGACGGCCAGATGATGTTCAAATTACTGAGGACGTAATAAAGGCAGCAGCAAGGAATTACCAAAAGGGCGACGCAATTATAGAGCTGCTGCTAGATCGACGGCCAGATGATGTTCAAATTACTGAGGACGTAATAAAGGCAGCAGCAGGGAATACGTACGTCGGCGACTCAATCATAAAGCTGCTGCTAGATCGACGGCCAGATGATGTTCAAATTACTGAGGACGTAATAAAGGCAGCAGCAGGGAATACGTATGTCGGCGACTCAAT
>PDLM01000006.1:1487978-1558240 GCA_003369665.1 Coleophoma cylindrospora | reverse complement strand
GGCCAGATGATGTTCAAATTACTGAGGACGTAATAAAGGCAGCAGCAGGGAATACGTACGTCGGCGACTTAATCATAAAGCTCCTGCTAGATCGACGGCCAGATGATGTTCAAATTACTGACGATATAGTAAAGGCAGTATTGGGTAATTCCAACGGCAAAGAAATCATAAAGCTGTTTCTAGGTTCTGTGAATAAACCATGCCAGAAAACGAGATTTGCAAAAGATCAGCAAGCACTCCAGACAGTGCTTTTATGGGCAGCTCAGAATGGCCATGCGGACGTCTTCATGCTAATCTTTGATACTGAGTCCGTTGATGTTGACACCAAGGACAAGAAATGGAGTTGCACACTCCTGAATAGTGCCTCAATGAATGGGCACTCAGATGTTGTGAGGCTTCTGTTGGAGAGAGGAGCCGACGTCAATATCCCTGATAGCAGCGGCTGCACGCCACTCATGGCTTCCTCAAGCTACGGACACCTAGAGATAGTCCAACTGCTTGTTGAAAAGCTGGGCAGTAAGCCAATGGGAGCGGACATATTCAATCGTACGGCACTTTTTTATGCTACTATGAAGGGCAGATACGACGTGGTTCAACTACTGCTCCCCAAAAGTCAAGGGCACTTCAACTTCAAGGACCGATATGAATCAACCCCACTCTTTGCAGCTGTGCGCAATGGGCATTATCAGGTAGTAGAGCTACTCCTTACTACGGAAAATGTCTGCCTTGACTCCCGAGATGCCTTTGGTCAAACCATATTGTGGTGGGCGAAACAGTGCGGCAACACGCGGGTAACCAAACTTATACTCCATCATGCCCAAAGGAGGGGCATTGAAATCAGTGAAGGCGATACAAACCTCAAGCATCGTTGTGCAGAATTTGATGATCATTTAGGTTGGTGTGACGTTTGCACGCTATGTGTCTCCGAAGAAAACACCTATTACGTATGTAAGGTTTGCTGTGCTTTCGGCTTTTTGGTCTGTATGGAATGTTTCCACTTTGGGTTCAGATGTCTGGACGAACAACATGAGCTGGTATTGCATGGGAAGAGTGTTAAAGGTGGAGACTAGAACGTGGTAAAGTAACTCTTTCAAGCCGCCGTAATGACAGGATACTAACCAGCTATTTTAGAAACAATTTTCGACGTCATTGTCATAAGATTGTAGTATTATGTTACACCCCAATCCACATTCCTTTAAGTATAGTCGAACTCTAGTGATCTTTATTATGTGCTCTATATCTCTAACTTTCCGACACTTGCCGGCAGAAGAACTGGCTATACTTCTACGACGTCCTGCGGGAAACTTGACGATACTTGCAATGCTGTGTTCAATAACCTTCGCGGCTCATTCTTAAGACTACCAGTTACAGTGCCGCTCCCCGGTATATGGCGCTCGAAGTTCAACGACTAGATCATTGACCCACCGCTCTTAGAAGGGATATCTGATGCAGGTAAGACTGGAGGTAGAGCCATTTGGCTGGTGATATAAGCTGCCAAACATTTCACATTGAAGTATCCATGCCTTGGAGCTTATCCAAGGACTACATCGTTTGAGCGCGCTTTTTCCGCACTGCTCATTTGGGACATATCTTATGTCATAATGATTCGCCTTCCAAACAAAATACAATAGTTGTTCTCGTAAACTGCTTTCCAATAGTAACTAATCCGTCTTGAGATCGCTATCCAAATCTTGTTTTATCGCTTACAACGTCATGAATTCCAAGCCATGACTTTGTCCATGGAAAAGGATCCTTAAATTCCTTTCAACATTAACAGTAATTCGTATCTCCAACTGTTTTCTCACTGGTCTCAAATTAGTATCAAATGGTAATCAATATCAGAAGAAATTACTACGTACATTCCATGACGCGTGTACAGCGTATCTCGAGTGAAGAGAGAAAAGCCTACCAACGAGCCCAAAAGAATTGATATAACAATATAACCTAAAAGAACTTAGTGTCTTAAAGCTTCAAATTTGAGGGAAATAAAGTAAGATACGAACCATTGCTATACATAAACAGCAACATAATACAGTAACTAACACCAAACTGTACTGTATGAACGAACCCCCTTAGGAATTGCTCCACAGCTATAGAAATCTTTCTCTCTCTTGCCCTCGCAGTTGCAGCAGTTGCAGCACCACCATTTAGGAGCTTCTCCTCCACATCCTCAGGTACTTCATAGGTCCTCTCTTGAAGATATTCGTTCCTATCCCGGAGGTACCTGTCAAAACTACGTTGAGCTCGTCGAATGAACTCAAGTGAGATAACAAGGAGGAAGGATGCAAGACAGGTAAGAAAAAAGGTGAATGAGGATCGTATGTGGACATCGGGAGACAGAAAGCACGCATCTATGGTGCTCCAGTTCAAAAGCATCTACTCAAGTCAGTCTCAGGGTGTCATATAGGATACTGACTTCATGTGGAGTTTTAATTGTGCTGCCAAGATATAACCTCCCTTCCATTCGAACATGGAAGTATCATAGTAAGTAGTGAGCGCTCGTCTTAAGGACCCCGTGGCCTAAGACCAAGAAAAAGAACAAATATAATCCATAAGATAAAATGAAAGGTCAAACAGGTAACCTAAATCAGAAGTCCGTCGCACGAGTGGTTCAATTTGAAAAGAATTCTCACAGAAAGTTTGCAGCCGCTACTCCCTCCCATCGACATCGACATAGCCGTCGTAGATGCTGTTGCTGCGGCGTTGGCAGCCGATGTAGCTATACTCATAGTTGCTGACGCGAGAGAGCTGGTAGACATATCTATATTCATCTCCATATTCATTCAGTTCGAGTCGGCGTCACTACTGAATCGAAGGGAGATCAACTTCTTTAAGAATTCAACGGAATAAAGTACGGACGATGATAAAGCACGGACACCAAGGACATCGTCTTGTGCAAGTCTACGAAAGGACGCAAACATGGCAAGATTTCCGTACAATTATAGCCGAACAACCCTACGCGCAAGTAAAATAAGGTGGAGCAGATCTGTCTGAGGATGCAGCGGAAATAAGCTAGGCTAATCGAGCTCAGAATCCATTTATGACATCTCTGATTTAACACGCCATACTGGCTGTAGAGGAGTGTAAGAAATGAGTCCGTAATATTGATATCTTGCGCAAGCCACAGGCCACCAACGGCATGTGGAGGCAGCATATTTGCACCTATTTAAGCGAATTTGAGGTTTTGTTTTCTGGACTGCCATTTGCAAGCCTGCCAAGTCGTCGCAAGTCCATCCACTTGGAGCGTTATGATAGACAGGTTTTCTAGCCCGTGTACAGTATAAATATTGGTTTTCGACAAATCTCTCATATCTAGAACTGTATCCTTGAATTCTACTCCAAATGGCTCATCCCACCTGGCTTCATATGTCGGCCCATTCCCCCACCGTCTGCCCAGTGCATTTCGTACAACACCGAGATAGCCATATGAAAAGATGTATAGAATTCTGGCTATGGTAAAGGCTTAAATGGAAGCAATGAAAACGATGTCGAAGAAGTTATGTTAAGTTAGAGACATAAAGAATGGCGAAGGAAAACCCAACAATATGAGGTACACGGATTTTAGAGGTGGCAAGGGTATAACTTAATAGACCGAATTGGGTTTTAAAAGGTGACATTGTTATTAAACAGGGTTTATTATAACAGGGGCTTGCTACCGTCCTAAATATAGCCACTCCTCCTTGTAAGAACATTTAGGTTCGATCACTTGTATTTGCAATGTCCAGAGTTCATTGCAGAGAGGCGAGGAAGGAGTGGGATTGAGCGAGTTATTTTTGAGAAACTACTATACAGGAATCCACCCCAGTCGACGGCGTTTGGCTTGGAAGAGTTCGAAAAATAAACCCAAAGGTGTAGAGTAGTGTTTATTGTACAGGACAGAAATACATAGGTTAGAGAGGGTAATTGCGTATGCCGCCATTATTACTACAACAGTACTCCCACACATTGTCAAAACCCAGCTCGTAGGCAGCCCCTTGGTGCAGTAAAAGATCAAGGTGTTCTGGATGACACTTTGCCATCGTACTATGTTGTCATACTTCACTATATAAGTACAAGGTAAAGTTACCTGTCACCATTCGAGCTCCTTTTTGAGTAGCTACATCTATTACTACCAACCTTTCTCGCGTGGTTCACGTGATATGTATCCACAAAGTGGATTCCTAGGTTCCAACCCTTGCATCCACTCACATTGTGCATTTAATATATTCAAATAAGGACATTCATCTCAACAAACAGATCAAACATCTTTTGAAGAGCGTTTGTGGTTTAGTGGTAAAATCCATCGTTGCCAAAATCCCTCATGAAAGATTTACAACATCGATGGGCCCCGGGTTCGATTCCCGGCGAACGCATATTTCTTTTGCCTTTTTGGGTTTGAATTAGACCTGTGTTTGTAGAGTTCCAATGGGCTAATTTCTTTTGGATTCTACTGTATTCATTTGATATATGAATTTTTTAAATTTTTTTTTCGCGTTCTCAAATTGTTCGCTCAAGCCGTGATCGTGCACTCGTTCTCTCCAGAGCTTCGCCAGAATTTTGTATGGTTACTCCTTCTTATTATTCAGACTTCTATTCGAAGATATTTGGTATCAAACTGCTCAATCCTGTGAATGCAAATGGATGATATCACGTATCGTAAGTAATCTTTTAGAATCCGAGTATTTCTACGTTCGTGTTCAGGTACAGGTAGAGCATTTTCGTATCTCGCTTATCTAAATCATACACAGGCACGACAGGGCTTCCGGTTCCATCGTATTGAGCTTGGTGGAGAATGTTTTCGCTGACTGGGCGGGAGATTGGCTTAGATAGCAATAAACAAGTGGAGATTGCAAGCTATTTAGCGGGATGCAGTCATTGCAGTGAAGCATCAGCGATCCCATCGCTAAATACGTCTAATTCAGCTACAGGCTCCGATGGATGGCGGCGCCCCTGGGAAAGCTCCAGGTCAGGGTGGGGATCTAATGAGCGGCTCATGGCGTATTCTCGGTCCAAAGTAGCACATTATAACGCACAAGGACCCGAACAAGTCAGGCAACTTAATGAAGATATGTGATGTTCGATTCCAAAATTTCTACCTAGCTCCAAGGAATACACGGCATGAAGGATAAACAATCAATCCAATCTAGAACTTGTTGATCTCGTCATTGACAAGGTTGTTGACCTCGGGGTCCAACCCAGCAGGCATGCCCTCTTTGGTCGCGAATTGATCAACGGCTGTTCCGGCAAACACCGTGGTCAGCTTCGGCGTCGAGTAAGGTCGGAGTTCAGAATCGGCGAATCACTTACCAGAGTCGACCATGGTGTCCTCAGTTCTGTCATTGCTGCCATTGGAGTTGGTGGCATTGTTCTGGCCATCATTTCCACCCTGTCCGGTCATGTCTTGCTCGACATCTTTGAAATCATCCTCGAGACCCATGATTGCTGATGAGATTTGTTGGAGGGGGGTTGGTGGTTGGTCTATCAAGAAAGGTGTGTGTTAGTATCGATGGCATATAACAGAGAAATTCTCTGTTGACTGGATAGCGAGATAGTAGGAAGAGCCAAAACACATACTGGAATTGTAGCTGTTTCGTGATATTGAGTTATGGATTGAAGGAGAATGAGATCGAGGAGAGCCAAGCTTTTATATCTTGGCAAAGGGTCCGGCGGGGAAGCTTGATTGAAAGCTTGATTTGGTAAATTCCCCAACGGCCTTATCGCATGGTCTCGTGCGTCATATGAACACCATCTCAGCTGAATCCTGCATGGACCCTTGCGTTGATTCGCTTCAAGCCGCCTTTACCTGCCCAAGTTGACAATTCATTGCGCCAAACTTCTGACAGACGGGCCAACGATAGCTCATACCATAAGGTAAGAGAAGATAAGCCGAGCGAAGATGGTATCATGATGCAGCCAAACCTGGCTATTTGCCACATATCCCCTTCAGTGGAATAGTAGACTTCTCCTTTCCTTGATTATGCACCGCAGCGGCATATTTATCGGATAATTCAAGCCAATGAGATGTGTGGATACTACTCTCTTCAATGTTTGCATCATCATTCTAAATTTAATCTAGCTTCTCTATGTCAGAAATTCATGTCTTGGTCCGCTACATGAAGCCAACCGTCTAAGTCCTGATTCAATAGGCTGCCGGGTGAATGCTCAATCGACCACCATCAATGAGAAGAATATTACCAGAAACATAAGCACCTGCTTTGCTCGTAAGGAACAGAACAGCGCCAGCCATGTCCTCTTCACTTCCAGCTCTTTCAAGTGGAACCTTTGATTTTGGAAGGTTTCCATCGCCAATCAAACCAGCAGCCATGTCCGAAGGAAACACTGTTCAAGTCAGCCACAATCAAATATCTTAAACAGCCAAAGAAATTGGAAGATGGATATTTCAACAATCTTGTGGCAAAGATACTCACATCCAGGTGCAATGCTGTTGACCCTAATCTCGTAGGGTACCAAACCAGTCGACAGTTGTTTGGTCAAGTGAGTCACAGCAGCCTTGCTTTGCCCATAGCTGTATCCGCCAGGAACAGCTCTGTTGAAGCTGGCAATGCTACTTGTTGTGATGATCTGACTCTTCTGTGACACGTTTCCTTTTTTGTTACCAGCATCTAGCAGACTCAAAAACGACATTATTGTGAGCCAAACCCCACCCACGTTGACTGCGAATGTATTCACGAAGTCATCAAAAGTGGTGGTCGTGAAAGCGTCCTGAAATTCGGAAAGAGTCATCGATGGAGATATGCTGGGCTTGGCTTGAGGGCCAAGAATGCCAGAATTAGCAATAAGAACATTGATGTATCCTTCTTCGGAAGTAATCCTTGCTGCAATGGATTCGAGATCGGTTTTCGAAGTAACATCTCCAACTATGGGAATGATGTTCGAAGTCGTAACAGATGCTGCAGCTTTTTCGAGGACGTCTTTGCGTCGCCCAATAATGTAGACCTTGTGTGCGCCATTGAGTGCCAAAGCTCTTGCCATCATAAGGCCAATGCCTGTAGCACATCAGTCCAGCCTTCAGGCCCTAAGATACACTTAGACTTACCAGATCCTCCGCCCGTAACAACGGCGATGAGGCCATTCACGGCGAAGAGATTCGCTGCTTGGATTGAGGAAGTTGCCATGCTGACACTCAAATCTATTTATCAAATTGTTTGCAGGTGTAAGAAGGAATCTATTGTAAAGAAAGAGGAAAAGAACGGTGAATCACAAGTCGCTATCTTTGTGCAATGTACCGTCATTATTAAGCTTGTGAGAGGCGGCAAGGTGGTGTGGTTTCTAATCAAAAGTGGCATTGGCGGGGTCCTTATCGCTGCAAGCTCTTATCAAAGAAAGCATCTCCTCCCAACTGGGAGGCGGTATAGCGGATAAATTATCTTCCTTGCCGAAGTATTTCGAAAAAGTTCAGCTTCTCCAGCCTTGTCGCTGAACAACAATCACAATCACTACAAAATGCCGAAACGAAAACGTGATGGATTCGCAAACGATGCTGACAGGGTGCAGGATATGCGCAAGAAAGGAGTCGAGGAAAAGCTCATGCAGAGCAAGAAACTCCTACATAAAGCTCTAAAAAACGCGAAGGGATTGTACCGACAGAAACTCGGGAAGAAGGAAAAGCAGGCAAAGGGAAAGAATGATGCGCAAGAATTGGCGCGGATAACCAGAGAGATTGTGGCTCTGAAGGGCCTGGATTTGAATAAGGCGACTGATGCACTTCTGCACAAAACCCTCCTGCGATCTGACGCGATTGCGGCATCCGACTTGCTACCACCTGTGGTCAACACTGTGGCGCCTAAGCCCGAGGGGACTGAAGAACAAATCACTGCGTTGCACAATGTCGTGAGCGGTGTTTACAATATGGCTACTGTGAGAGATGCCTTGACTCCTATCATGAATGGACTGTACATTGCTTTTGGCATACCAGCTCCCGCACCAGGTTCAAAATCAAAGTCGAAAGCAAAGGCGAAGGTCGATGAGGCCAAGGCGAACTCAATAAATGGCAATGACTCAGGAAAATTGGCCAGCATGCATAGTGCAGACGACCTAGAGGGACCCAGCGACGTAATTGAAGAGTCTGAGTGGAATGGCTTTGAGTCTAATGACGAGGCTCTTGAACAAGATGACGATCAGGCGGAGGGTTCGTTCGATGAAGAAGAGTTAGCACGATATGATGCCCTACTTGGCGCATCGTCTGACGAAGAAAGCTTCGACGAAAACCTTCCACGCTCAACAATGTCCCCTCGCGATCTCTCAATCACACCATCTCCTTCGGCATCCCCAGAACCTGAATTCGAACCTCAAGCGAAGAAAGCAAAGGCTGCAAAACCTAGGGAGCCCCCACAAAAAGCAGGCGGATCGACCTTTCTTCCAACCCTTATGGGAGGATATTGGTCAGGCTCTGAATCAGAAGCTTCGGATATCGAAGAAATTGCTGCACCACCAGTTCGCAAGAATCGAAAGGGACAAATGGCACGAAGAGCTATTGCAGAGAAGAAATTCGGCACGCAAGCAAATCATGTTAAAAAGGGGCTTGGCTTGAAGGGACAGACGCCTCGAGAAAACGATGGTTGGGATGCAAAGAGAGGTGCGAAGGAGAGTGGAGACAGGGGCAGAGGTGCTGGAGGACGACAGAGAAATTTTGAAAGGGCAACGGGTGAAAATGCCATCGCAGTGAAACCAAGGACATTTGACACGAAGAAACGTGACGATGCTGGACCTTTGCACGCCAGTTGGCAGGCAGCAAAGAAGGCAAAAGAAGCCCAAAAGACAGCTACTTTCCAGGGCAAAAAGGTTACTTTTTAATTATACGAACTCGAGACCACAATTGAGCGCTTTTATGCATCTACCTATCCATTTTTAAGACTTGACTGCCCATGCCGCGAAAGTCTGCTATTGGCTGAACTCATAAGCCTGTGTATAGACTTGTTCCCCAAAGAACCGCCCTCACCTGCTGGCTCTACTTCTCAATTCCCTTCATTGTGTTCGCATTCCCATCAACGAAATTTATCTCCGAAGGCTCGCCACTTTCGGGTTCTCGGCCGTCAAGATATTCACCCTCATGATACACCTGCTCAAACGCCATAGCTCTGTCCTCTTTTGCAAAGCCTCCAATCATGCACACACCGAAATACACAACACTACTCACGGTGCAGGTAAAGATCCAACTGAGCTTATATAGCTTCATCCATCCAGCTGGCACTGTGTTTCCAAAAACGGAAGTAAAGCCTGGAAGCGTCCAGACAACGGCGAAGATATAGGCCACGACGGCTCGCCAACTGACACCATGCCAGTACCAGTAGCGACCGTTTGTCTCATAGAGGTCTTTGACATAGACGTTTCCTTTTCTGATGACGAAGTAGTCGGTGATGAAGATTCCGAGGAATGGGCCAAGGAAGATGCTGTAACCTCCGAGGAACGCAAGGAATGAAGAAGCACTCTGCAAGATTTTCCATGGAACAATGCATACTCCTATAATATATGACAGATACATACCTCGCTCAATGTTGAGGAATCGAGGATAAAACGTCATGGCGTCTGCACCCCATGGTATAACGTTGGCACTGTCTTGATTAGTCGGTGGGAACGAGGTTTTCCGATAAAAAGGAGACGTACCCAAGATTGCCAGCTACTTGTGACAGTATAAATCCCAGATTCACAATTGCTACCCAAGTCCGGGTACCAGCATTCCATTGTCTATTCAAGATTTCATCCAACAGGTCCCATGGGTTCCAATATGCCTTTCCCCAAGCAGATTGAATGGCTGTCGTCGCATATATCCCGAGAGCAGCACATGCGGTGTTTCCAATAGGTAGGCCCAGTGCCTGAGACCAAAGTGGTGTATTCCGTGTCCGAGCATATCTCGCAATATCAGGTTGGTTGACCACCAAAGTACTGGTTTTACCCATGACTGAGTTCACGCCGTTAAGCTACAGCTCTTTGTCAGTATAAATTAGCGCTCCATAAATCTTTCAGGAACCTACCATTGCCCAACCCAAAGCGGAGCCTCTCATAGTAGCCGTCGACGTAAGAACCTCATGAGACTTTCCCCTGCCCTTCCACATACAGTATGCAAACAGGCCGATAGTCACCGGCGGAAGTATTATTGACTTGACAGAAAAGATCCTCCTGACCTTTGGAATGGGTACACTCAAGAGTGGCAAGCTACCAAAAAAGATGATCACCAATCCAATCATCTGCTGCGTTGTGATTCCAGCACTGGTAGGGATATGGTTGGGTATATCCGAAAATCGATGGCCGAAGATACAGCGAAGGAGAACGGCTACGAAGTATCCACCTTGTGTAAGAGAGATTCCGACCCAGATAGTTGCGGTCATAACGCGAACGATTACCGGGAAATATGCTGCTCGCAGTCCCCATGGGATGCGACTTTCGACTGGGAATCCGAAGTGATACGTTGCAGCAGAACGAGAGTGTAATACGACGCCGAGTGCACCGAGCGAGTAGCCGATAAACACGCAGATTAAAGCTAGATTTGAAGTGAGTCTATTGCACCGTGCATCATATTACACAGAGTGGTTCTCTACCTTGCCATGAAGTCAACCCAACACTGATCAACGACGATCCCACGCTCCACACTCCAGGGGAAAAGCCTATTCTCGTCGTTAGGCAGTGCTATAGTGCAGGAGATACCAATCCCAACTCACCGTATGCCCACCAGAATGCTGCATAATCATACCAAGCCCAAGTCCAATGTGCGGGAGGACTGATGTCAAGATCTTCATTCCTATACGGATTCCTCTCTTCTAGGCGGCCCACTGCTGATTCGGAGGTCTCAATGGCTTTAATGAATGCATCTTTGCTCTCGAATGCGGCGCGGACAGCATTTACTCGCCGCGAAAGACCTTGCTGGAACTTAGACATGCTGAACTAAGGGAATGGAAGAAAATCCAAGCATTCAGGCCCCTTCGGAGAATGAATCCGGTGGACACGGAACTTTATGTATGAGAACATTTCTCATCGTTATCCGTGCTTCCATAATTGATAACACTCGGTTCGGATCTCCATTCCGCATCCTAAGCTGCACTTCATAAACTTCATAAGCATGGGATGAACAAAACTTCCCCCATCTTCAGCGCAGATATGCAAGAATCTGTAATAACCAGCCAGCTGCTTTTAACGTACTCGTCCATTCATACGTCGCCAATTGCCTACACGTTGCTCTTCCCCACAATCTCGGCCGCCACCTTATCCTCGGCCGAAAGTATTATTGTTGGCTCCACAGGTCGCTTGTCGCTTACTGTTCCTTGAGGCAGAACATGGCCTGTTTTTGATAAGGGGTTTCTTGAATTTGACGATCTTCTTCCTTCCTTGCCCAACGGATCCACTCGGCCGAAGTGTACCGATTGCTGTTCTTCGACTTTTCTGCTTCATGCGGAGGTACCACCTGTCGCCGTACTCCTATCTGCCATCAAACTAAAAGGCAACATCCACGCCGCAATATACACTCTCATAGCAATGGTATCATATGAAAAGCTACTTACGCCAAGGTCAATCTCAAGGCAGCGCACGTACATCCGCAAGATTGGGCAATTCCGGGGTTTGTTATAACGAGTCAATTAGAGCTACCTAACTTGCCAGCTTCTTATTACATCACCAAGACTAACGAGAGGACTAAATAGTTGGTTTAAGCAATCTTTCGGTGTGTGTAAACATGTTAAAAGGGCGCCTATGGGGATCTTTAACCAATCCCTCAAACGATCCCCTTCCTCTCCAAGAAACCTAGCATCAGCTCAGCAATCTCCGCCGTGTGACTTTCCACAGCAAAATGCCCAGCATCTAGCAAGACGACTTCCGCGCCCTTGATATCCTTCTTGAACGCCTCCGCGCCAGGCGCCAAGAAAATCTCATCGTTCTTGCCCCAGACGGCCAGGAGCGGAACCTGACTCTTCTTGAAGTAATCATGGAGTTGAGGGTACATTTTCACATTCTCCCGGTAATCATAAAGAAGATCCATCTGGATCTCGCCGTTGCCAGGCCGTTCGAAGAGAGCGAAGTCGAGATATGGCGCTTCGGGGGCAATGCTGTGCGTGCTGGGCGTTCCATGGGTATACTGCCACTGAGTGGTGGGCAGGTTCAGGAACGCCTTGCGCAAGGCTTCGCGCTCGTTGGCTGCGCCAGTCGCCCAGAAAGAACGAACAGGTTCCCAGAAGAAGCCGAGGCCTTCCTCGTAAGCATTTCCGTTCTGAGAGATAATGGCCGTGATGGCCTCCGGTCGTTGCAAGGCAAGTCGCCATGTCGTTGGAGCGCCATAGTCAAAGACATAGACCGAGAATTTTTCGACGGAAAGTGCCTCTAGAAATTCTGCGATGGTGTTGGAGAGTGACTCGAAGGTGTACTTGTATTGGCGCTCCTCGGGGACTTCAGTGAAGCCAAAGCCTGGAAGATCGGGTGCGAGAACTCGATATTTATGGCTGAGCAGCGGTATGAGGTTGCGATATTGATGCGAAGATGACGGAAAACCATGCAAGAGCAATATCACCGGGGCGTCAGGCTTATTTGGCGATATGCCTTCTCGATAGAAGACTTTGACTCCGTCCGCATTGACAAACTTTGTGGTGACTGCCATTGGTGATCGAATTAGGTTGAAAACTGGAGATACACTTGTGCTTGAGGCTTGGAGGAAGCTTGACTGCAATACTACTTTATATACTTCGCAATCTCTATTTTGGGGGTATTTGAATTAATTGATTGTCAAAATGATAGTATAAGCACCTTTGCCAAACTGACTTGCACTTCACGCCCTGCGAGAGATTAAATCACGCCGTTACCAACGATGAGTGCAATGATGCTATTGCGGGGCATGCCATCCAAGTCATCCGCAGCGCGGCTTTGTAAGCCACAAGCATAGGCATTTGAGGGGTTTGTGGCGGAAACGAACCATAGACAATAAGCACCACCAAGCATTGGCGTAGAACAACATGTGTGCTCGACAAATCATACCCAATATTTGGAATCAACATCAGTTTCTCGTTCATCTCAAACAATGGCTGCTTACGCTGGAACGTCACTGGGATCATGCGATATAAGTAGGATGCGCACTGATGGATTAGCATCAAACCTATGAGTCAGGTAATTTCTTTACATAACAGGGCAAGCCACCTTCCATAGGTAACGTGAGGCTGTTCTTACTGATTCTCTCGCCACTATCAACAGGGCAGAATTCAAATCTCGTTACCAGTGTTGCAATCACCTGTACAGCGATTACCTCCGCCATCTTCTTCCCCAAGCAAGTTCGCGGTCCACCGTTGAATACGGGATACTCGGAGGCACTCCTAGAGATGAGACTTCCATTTCCGTCTAACCATCTTCCAGGCTCAAACTTATCAGCATCATCACCCCAAGTGATCTTAGAGCGATTCATGGCCCATGTGCACCAAACCAAGACCGCGGTTTTGGGAAGATAGGTGCCGTCAGGCAACGTTGTCTCCTTCTCGCACTGCTTTAGCTCAAATGGGACCGGTGGATATAGCCTTAGGGTTTCATAGAATGTTGCCATTGTGTATGGCAGCAAAGACGGGTGGAACAGCGGCACGGCTTTACCAACATTCTGCTGTGATAGTTCCATGGCGCTGATTTCACTTCGGATTGCCTGAACCACCCAAGGGTGTCTCATGAGCAGATAAAACGCCCAAGTGAGAGCTTGCGCTGTTGTATCTCGGCCTGCGACAGTTAGAAATGATGGGTATCAGAGAGCATGATAAACATACCTGCAGATAAGTAATTCAAGGCTGCATCTGCTACCATCGTTTCATCGTCAATAGAATCTAGTAAGGAGTTGATGAGACTTCCGGAAACAGAGTCAAGTGGCTCTGCTATCTCATGGCCAGATTCGTGTCGCTGTTTGACTGCATTACTAACAATCACAGATCCAAACGTCCTTACACGAGCAATCGACTTGCGCAATTGTGCACCAAGAAAAACTTCGGATATCTGCCATAGCGGATTCTGAAATCTTTCTCCTACTGCTCCACTCGCATACTCAAATGCCACGGAGAAATCGTCAGCTGAATGCATTTCCATCTGTATATCATCAGTAAGATCTGATAGCACTAAAGACAAGCGTCTAGAAATAGACAAGGCGTTCCTTACATTGTAAGCCATTTTACCCATGAGTTGAGTTGTTAGTTCGTGAAATACACTTTCCATGTCAACCACGGAATCACTACCAGTTGTCTCGAGGGCCTGTACACTCTTTCCTAAATACTTTGGAAGCGCGGTCTCAGTGAGAACCTTCAAATTGGCATTGTTCAAGAAGTGGAGTCCAGCCTTCCTCTGCACTTTCCAAAGATCACCGTCTGCATTAATGATCCCATTGCCTGGTTCAGTCAGCCTCGAAGGTGAACAGCGTTTCTGCGAGACATACCAAACAGATCCCAAGACCTCGCCTTGAAGAAGTCACCCTTTGCAAATATACCCTCCTGTTTGAAGACATACTCCAGATTCTTAGGATCATTTATGACAACACCTGGGGGCAGAGTTGGCACAGAAATTCGGAAAGTCTCATAACCGAATTGTCGCTCGCACTTCACAAACCATGAGAACAGTTTGTGGCGAGCTGCAAGAAATAAAATTCCATTGCCTACAAGTGGCAAGGTATTTGGCGGTCGTCTAGGAACATCAGTACGCATGTATCAATTTTCACCCTAACTAAAGCTCGTCACGTTATGGAGGATGTGATGGGCTGAAACATGGCACGACAAGGGGATCGACTGACCTCAACGGCTTCCCATTGCGATGAATCTTCGATCCATTGGCGAAGAGGAAGAAGTAAACCGCAATCGATACAATTGCAACTCCAATGCAAGATATAGCTGAAAGAGCCATTGTCGTTGCTGAGTTGCTAGAATTCAAAAAGAAAGTAAAGGATGCGCCGTAGTCGAGATTAAGGTCTGGCGTCTCAATGAAGCCTAGTGGCGGATGTTCCCCGGTAGCCTCGTTTCGAGGCTGGAACCCCAAACTCTCGAACCTCGAAGCTACATTTCCTTGTCTTGTTCAATCCAATTCACGTCAGTCCTGCGGTAGTCGTGCTCTTTCCAGGGCAGTTTTCTCCATAATGGTTCTCATCTGTCCGCGCATCCACTTCTATGAGATCAATGACCAGCCTTGGTGAGCTATGCTTTTTCAATCCCACTCATCGTATCAATGCGTCATTGGTCTAATCGTCGTCTCTTGCAGGTTTCCTCAATACCTTCGCGAGAAGATACAATCTTGCCTCACGCTTGCCTGGACCTTTCGAGCCCCCATTGTCCAAAAAACATCACCCGCTGAGCTTGTCGCGACTACACTAGACCGCACGCTTTCAGATAGAATATGGCAATACACCTATGTTGATTTCTGCGCAGGCGCAGGTGGCCCAACTCCATATATTGAGAAGGAATTGAATGCGCAATTGTCCTGCAGAGCTTCCGATTCTCCTGTGCTAGCTCCAAATGGCTTGATTCCTCGCTCTCCAATGGCCAGGGTCGTGCCGTTCAAGGACACTGCTGTTCAGTTTGTCCTTACAGATATTCACCCACATATTCCTGACTGGACGGAGGCGTCGAAGCGGAGCGAGAACCTTAGCTTTATCGCCACTCCAGTAGATGCTGCGAACGCGCCTACAGATATTACTTCCCAAGAAGGGAAAGGTATTTTCAGATTATATAACCTTGCCTTTCATCATTTCGACGATGACCTAGGAAGCGCGATTCTAAAGAATACCCTCGAGACAGCCGATGGTTTTGGGTACGTCATTCTCAAAAAAGAAATTAGGGTTCAATGCTAATGTGGCGAAGAATCTTCGAACTTCAAGAGCGTACTGTCTCGTCCTTCATCACGATGTGTTTGTTGGGCCTTCTGTTCTTTCTGATTACTCCGTTCTATTTTTGGAGATCACCAGGACATCTTTTCTTCACTTACGTTATCCCTATCATACCAGCCGTCCTTGTCTTTGATGGATATGTATCTTCTTTGAGGACGCGAAGTCCGGAAGAAATCCAAGCTCTGATGAAAAAGTGCGGGGCGCCTTCTGACGGCTGGACCATTAGAAGTGGACATGAACAGCATACATGGCCTACAGGATATCTGACCTGGGTCATCGGAGTTAGGGGTAAGAACTGATGTATCTAGAGCTGGTACCTTATCACCTGTAAAGAAGGCGATATTAGGCGGGTTAGAGCGGCACAGATATACCAGTCTTAATTGAACTTAATATTTTCATGCGGTTACTTCATCTGTGCTACGGCAAACGCTGCCAGGGTCTGAACCAGGTAAATGCAGACTTTTATTTGTATGTTTCCGAACCAGATGCTACCTACTACGTTACCGCTGAAAGTTACCAGTATGCAGGGAAACATATGTCTTCGCTGTCCGCTATCCTCAGTTATGCTTCGGCATGACAGTTAGCACTTATCGAATATAGTGAAGTAGGTTCATCAAATCAACCAGGTCACTCAAATGATGCATTGTTTGATTGGAAGGGACTTTTATTTGATAAGCCTTCAAAGGTTATGGTCAACATAGACAGCAAAAATGTTATATACAAAGAAGAGCGGGAACCAGCCGCGAGGGCTTTTCCCTATATACAAAACCCCCTTCTCAGCCGACATGGCACTTTTTCGACGGATCATTTATGCGGTTGCAGAAAAGGTTGAGTTGATGGCACCCCACTTGATGTTGGAGTAAGTGACGGTGGCGGAGCCAGAGGCGGACTCGACATCCGATGGGACACCGGAAGTGCTTGCGCAAGATCCACGGGAGACACCTGGAGTAGAGGCGTTCTTGGTGGTTGGGTAGTCCGAGTCCAACCAGAGCATGTTGGCCGCGTGGTCATCCCAGATGGACATGACAAGAACCATACCTCTGCTGAGAGCAGCGCCCATGGTAGCAAGGCCACCCTTGGTCTTGAACTCGTTCTGGTCCCCGAAAGCAGTCTTTTGAGCCGCGCAGAAGTCATCGGAGATTTCGTTTCCGGTTACGCCGCTGATGGTGGACTCGGAGTTGGGGATGACGACACCGTTCTGGACGTAGAATCTCTTGATGGCGGAAAGAGTGCCGTTGGTGGTTCCATCATCGGTAATGAACTGGGTTACGACGGTGAAGTTGGAGGAGGTGTCGACGGTCTTGCCTGAGCCGTAGAAGTCGGTGTTACCCATTCTGTACGAGTTGAAATCGCATCCATCAGCATCGCACAGAGAGGCGTAGCGGTCGTTGACACCGCAGTCGGTTCCGTTGCACTGGGTTTGCTCAGTGACGCTGCAAGGGTGAGGAGTGTAAGCGCTGGCCATTGAGTTGGCCTCCCAGATGTCCATCTCTGTGCAGCAGGAGCCGAAGTCACCAGTACCAGCATTGGCATCGTTGGAGGAAGCGTTCCATCCGACAGAGTTGGCCTGATGTAAGAGTCAGCATATTTCACTATTCAGAGAACTTGATAGAACTTACTACACCGCTGATGAACTTGACATCACGAGGGCATTGCGCATCACAGTATCCGGTACCATACTTGGCACCAGCTTTGTTGCCGGTGAATCTCGACATTCCTCCATCAGCATCCATCTCAGCGAGGTAAAGGGCTCCGTTGAGACCACATGGTAGCTTAGAGACATCGACGTCGAAGGAGAACTCTTGGCCGAGAAGTTGGAGCATTTGGTACTCAGTCTCGCTACCAGCAGCCATGAGGTAGTTTCGAGAACCAACATTGGCCCCGTCGACGAAGGTGAGGGTCAGAGCATTTCCACTGGTGGTGATTCCATAGGTGCCCTCGTAGTCGGCTCCGTCCAAGGCACAGTTGGCTGCGCAAGTTGTACCGTCAGTGCAGATTGACGTATCCCATTCGTTGCCGGTGTAGCAGTTGGTGTAACCGGTGGTGGTGTGCAACCATCTCCAGTTGGCATCAATGACGATGGACTGGGCAGAGGTGGTGCAGCCGCTGGCCGTGCACTGGCTCACAGTGAGAGCTGGGTGGGTTTCCGTGGTTTGAGTGCCAGCCTGTTGAGCGTGGCCAGCCACGAAAAGGGAGGAGAGAGCGAGGGTTGCGGCAGCGGAAAACATGGTGAAAAGAATGGAATGAAGGTGGGTAAAGAACGGAAGTGCTGTTGGGATGAAGAGCTACAAATTAGGACGGCATCTGCCCTTCTTATATCTCTGTTCTCATGCTGCCAAGAGAACGTTCACCACCCTCATCATGGCTGAATGGGGACTTTCCGCATGACTGCCGGATTGAGGACATCTGGGAAGAGATCCACATCCCCTCGATTCGATTTAAGTGAGCTGAGCTCATTTCCTTTCTTGCTCTCACATATACCCGGAATTTGTTGATCAGCTGGAATTCTGCAAGTCTCGTTCTGCGGAGAACGAGAGCCTCCGCTCCTGGACATGGAAGACCGCAGCGGAGTCAATCAAGGTTAGCGACAGACGAGGATTTCGTTTCAAGTCGAACAACCGATTCGCCATATCTACCTCCTCGATCCACAATCCGATCTACTTGTCACCAAATAATCTTAAACGACCCTGGTTTTCCTTCCAGACCAGTGACAGCAAGAATTCGGTCCTGTCTGTTAATTACTGAGGCCGATCATCTGATTTTGCCGGAGGTTTTGCCAGCCACCAAAACGCCTTTGCTGATCACTCGGGCCATGCGGGGAAAGCCTCAATTCATGCTCGAAGTTTCAAGGATTTGAAGTCCGACTTAAGTCAGTACAACCTGATTCATTTTGACAATATCTAGACTTCATTGTTGGTAGAGCAGATCGTAAACCTCATTGTCGTCCCGTTTCTCGTGGCCAGGTATATTCGGAGCGGCACCAACTCTAGTGGCCAGAAAATTCTGCAGGTGCTGAGCCGCTATGTATCTTCCTAAGAAAGAAGCATCGGTTTCCACGCGTCGAAATACCGGAGCAGGCGTGTCACATAACGTCGTTATTTGGCTGCATCTTTTGTTTGCGGAGAAATATTGCGGGGCGAAGACCTTGAGCAGCCGGACATGCATCCTTTAAGCGAGAATGTCCTCAATATATTTGATACAGGGCACCGTCCAAACTGTCGACACAACGCAGTGAGGATAAATGAACCCCTGCCCGCTCTTTAATATCGAGGTTCTTGGCTAATGACCTAACGAGGATGGTTGTAGGCAAGACTACAGCGCATGGCCTTGTTTATCTCAACTGAGTTGCACGTGTTTTATACACATTGCTTTGTTTCAATGGGTCTAAAGTTTCCTTGGCTGGGGTCATGGTTTGGCTTTTGATCGGATTGACGTGTTTCATTTCCCTTTGGGTTTGGTTTGGTATATATGAGGGAAGTAGCTTTGGGATGAACATTTGCGAGGATATCGTTACGCGGGCTCCCTATTCAAGACGGCTACTCGAAGGATCCAGACGAACCTAACATCTTTTTACCTTATAAGAAACGGGAGACTGACGCAACAAGGAGGTCCTAACTCAAGACCGGATTGGCGGCAAGCTGCCGAGCGGCTTCCTCCTGAGGTGCATAATGTTCTGCGAGATAAGATCAATTTAGGCCAGCGAAGCCCATCTACTAAAGAGCGTCAACTCCTTGAGCCGGTTTTCCATCTCCAGGGTCTTAGTTCAGCACTTTACAATATAAGCTTGTTTCTAATATCGACTTCAGAGGCGCAGGGGGGCAAGAAATTGCTGGACATGGCCAACAACACGGCAATTTCTTACCGGCTTTTATGTCTCCCAGGGAAATGCAGCACCTACCATCCTGTGATCTCGTGCTGCGGCTTGCTTTTTTGACAACGCGCTGTCAGATACTGTGTTCGGCAAGGGTATATGCAGCCACTCTAGCCCCACAATCGCAAGATTTCTTGCATGAGTGCATGTCAAATCTAATTTCTGCTGCAGTGCCGTCTTTGATGGCTCGGTGCCACATGGGTCAGCTCGGCAGTGGATATTGTCAGGCGATCGAGCTTTGAACCTCAGCGACTGCGATGAAATACTTCAAGCGTTGGAAATGAGCATTCGATGACATTTTGGCTGATGGTTGTTGAAATTGGATTCCCACTATGGATCTGAGAATCACTGTAATGGCCAACGCTGATGCTGTTCTCTTCTGGGAGCTCAAGGCCTGTGAGCTTTATAGCATGGTACCCGCCTTAAAGAAGAGTAGCTTGAGATTATTGGCATTGGAGATATGTGGAAGCCCGGATCGTGTAACATTTTCCATTTCAATGGCAGATTAATACAAGTCAAGTTTGTGTCTTTCTCTTCCTTCCTTTCTACCTCCTTTCAACCACCGTACGCCCCCCCCCCCCTTTTCTTTTTTTCCGCCATTTCACTTCAAACCTGCTGCACAATAAATTGGTTCTCCATTTCTCCAATTACATGCAGTCGGTTCAAATACAATTGAAATACTCTGTCAAGCTTCCGGTCGAGGAATAATACCATAAATTATACTAAAGGGTAACAAATCATAATAACATGAAAGCGAGATATATTACCTTAATAGGCCAAAACAATAACAATTTGAGCAGCTTTCATTTCATTATTTTTTGGTGCGAATAAGATTACTGAGTGAAATTCACATGGCATCACATGGGAAGAAGAATTAGGCCTCAAAAAGCAATGTCTAGTAGTATCATTGTCTCTCCTTCTCTTCATCGTAATGCCATTAGACCTCATTTTCATCCCCAAATTCACATCATGCTACGGAGTAAGTCCTACAAAAAGCCAGCGGCCAACCTTTCGACAGCAACCTGTCTCCCGTTTCTCGACCTCCAAAAAAAGAAATAAATCTCAATATGACCAATAGGCGGCACATTTCCGACACAGCATGGTTCCACACCCACAGCTCGGATCCGCCAAAAGAATAAGCAAAAGAAATTTGCGTTCGCCGGGAATCGAACCCGGGGCCCATCGATGTTGTAAATCCTTAATGAGGGATTTTGGCAACGATGGATTTTACCACTAAACCACAAACGCTGTTTGAGCTGTTTCTTGAGGTCCGAGAGCTTATCTCCATATATAAAGGTATCAACTATGGTTGGGCGTTCCATCGGTCGGTAGAGTTTGTGTGGGGTGCTCGGACTTTCGATTTGTCAAGCGAGGTTTGTGAAAGTTGTGCTGCGAATCTTATGTGGGTTAGGCGAGAATGCGCAGTTGTGAATGAGACGAGAACCGTCTGGTGAGGTCTGTGTGATCAGAGTGGGATATGTTTAGGTGCTTACTGACACTGGCATTAATAACCAATGATACCTTGTGGGAAAACGAACACTTAGGCAACCGGCTTCATTTGACAACCCATATGGTTCGTTTCCTTGATGTGGACAAATTTCCACCTCACTTCTGACGGGTTTAAACTGTTCAAAACCAAGAATTTCTCACATATACCTTTCCTTTTCAGGAGATTACTTTTGGATGAAAGTATCCCTCTCAACTGGAGGGCTTAGATAGGACACGTAGTCTCTTAATTTGCCTTTGGATCCAAAGGCAGCAGAGTAGCTAATGGCATCTGAAGAAGATCATTACGCTCCGGAAATGAGCCAAAATGCAGCCCACTCTCCCAATTTCTTACCACGTAGGAGATATTTGAAGGAGAACAGACTTCTGTAGTTGCGGGTGAATCTCATTTTAGATGAGCACTGAATACTTGTCAAGTATGCGCAAGAAGCTTGGCTAACTGTCTTTCTTTATCTTAGACAAACAGATCTAGGTTAGTAGATGGAAGGTTTTCATATACGTGACTTTAGTTGGTGTCAAGTCGAAATACGGTTCGTCTAGTCCAAATTGTACGAGACTGATCATTACAAAAAATACAGAGGTCAAGATAACACAATCCTCTAGGAGCTAATGCTCTAGAATTCAAAATAGTGTGAGGCCTTGAACAAAATCGACCAGATCAGAAAGAAAAATACGCCCATGATAGAAATAAGTAAGAAAACGGTGCCAGCAGCGTTGACTTTTAGCGGGCCAGCTTTGTTGTTCATCGGAGAGCTCATGAGAAGGCGACAACTGAATGGAGCGGTAGCCTTTCGGACACTAAAGCCAGGTATTTGAAAGCGAGTTGTGAATGAAAACCTCCTGATTCTGGCCAGTTCCAAATGCACTCGTACACGAAGTGCTTGAATAATACTTAATCCCCTTTGCATTTGCTGATCAGATAGCGAAACTTGAATCTTCGACCGCCACTCCCTTGCAGTGAAAGCAATATCCTGGCTTCTCAACGCTGTCGGCACATCGGTCTTCTCAGTCTCTGCCAGATTCACATCTACAGAACCGCATCCACGATCAAGCTCGCCAATAATATCAACCATGAAGGCAAATATATGCCGTGCTTCCTGGACTATGTCATGCTTTTCTGCATGAGATAACAGTGTCTCCGACTCAGCAAAGCGTTCCTTAAATTGCCTCTTGATATCCTCGCCATCTTCCTCGCCGGGGAACTGAAAGAATTGAAGGCCTGGAGCTACTGCAGCTCCTGAAAGGGTATGACTTTGTGGCACGTTTCCCGGTTGCTTGCCCGGCGATCTTGCCCAGAAATCAGTCCCAGCATTATACAAGAACGCTCTCAGGTGGCGGCCACCCGCAAACAATGCCATGTACATGACCCAGGCATAAGCCAGTAGGACATGGGGTTTGGCGCCCACCGATGTAGTTAGATGTGTTATAAATTCTGAGGTTTTGACGTGGAAAGAGATTTTGTGGAGGATATCCCTCACTTCCTTTCCCGGAAGTCCGGATAGTACCTCGATGTCGGCTCGAAGCCGCCTGGAGCGTTGGAGACCTGGCAAGCGAAGTCGAGAAAGGATGGAATACGTCTGGCTGGAGGCTTTCACGGAAAAGTTGCCAGGTTCATCTAGGATTCTCTCCCATAGCGATTCGAAAGTGATGTATACGGGAGCAATATGAAGTAAGCCATAGGCGTAAGTAGAAGGGTCCAGAGAATACGGTGGTATTGCGAGCGGAAGGCGTGCTAGGATCAGGCGATTCAGCTGAGTATGGGATGACCTCGTGGCAATGTTTATTTGTTCTGAGAGGGAGCCCGTCTCTTCGGTTTTGGCATGTGGCAGCACAAAGGGAGAATCCATTCCACCCTCTGCCGTACTCAGTAAAGATTATCGCACTCTGGATGGGATTTTCGGAAGCTTGGGACGTCAAGTGATAAAGTTGAAAATCGAGGTGAAAACACTTCACATGGTGTTATCAGAGTCGTTGACGACTTCATGGATTTGGCGCATTACGCTTAGACCAGCGCAAAGCACGGCCGACAATCGGTTTGAGAGACTGCCTTCTATCTGCAGCTTAGGATTCTGTACGGAACTGCCGTCCCTACTACGGAACGTCAATCTGGCAGAAACGTCCCAATCAATAGACCCAAATGTCTGACAAGGCAGCCCACAGAATCTTGCAGTTCTCGTGGAATGAGATCCGGTGGTGGTTGTTCTCCACTTCCCGGGTGCCCCGCCGTTTGCTGTATTGCATTGCATGTAACGGTGGCGCTAACGTCCCGACGACGGTGCAGTCGATTCTTCTACGGGCTTCTGAGCAGCAACGTCACTCTCGCTAGACAAGCGCAAAACTTCTGATATCTTGTTTGCCATTTCGATTTCGGCTTCTGTTGTGACGATTTAGCATTATTGCATGGCCAATTTGGTTGAAAGGGGGCTGTTATTTGAGCCACGATGGCATTTCACAAGTATGCTCTCTCTACTACGACGACCGGAACTTGCTTTTGTGCACGATCCTCTTCTTCGGGTAGAACGCGGGGGAGTTAGTTACTCGTCAACTCCCAAGTCAAAGAGCCCGTGCTCGACTGGGGTGAAGCAGACGAGTCCTTCACGGAGGATTCTTTGATCATTGGCCCGAATTGTTTGTTCTGGGTCGATCATTCTCTTGTGAATCGAACAATCGTATCTATCATCGCTGATACAGCTCCGCCCAACTCTGGTAACTGACACTGGCTGAGGCCCGGCTTGGGACCGAGCATCAATACTAATGTCTATATTGTACGTGAGATCACTCAACTCCCTGTTCATTGGCACCTTGCCATGAGCCAGAGGGAATATCCTGCATTTCTGGTCAGTGGCCAACAAGTGCTCGGATTGTCTTTCTGAGCATAATACCATATTGCTTTTCGTGTGGAGTTTTTCGGCCCTTCACCTCACACTTGTCCGTTCTATAGGCCATCTAGTTGTATATCATCCGAGGCCATAATCTGGCTTCCTCTAGTTCTTCCTTTTTTATTTCTGCACAATCTGAAAATTAATTTCGAGGTTCTTCTAACTTGAGAAACTCTCCTGAGAGAACTACTGCACCAAATCGCCCCAATGCGTGACACAATGCGACAATTGCTGAGCCGCAAAAGCAATACGACATTGCACGACGAAGAGACCAAGAGCCCAAGACCTAGCGTATCGGCGCCGCAAAACAATCTCGAATGGCTTCCTGATCGCAATTCGAAATCTTATGCAGATATCATTGAGCGCTTTCCGAGTACGAAAAGTGTAGGCTGGGTGAGTCCATGACCTGTAAAAAATATGTACAGCGGCTAACAGGACCCCCCAGAAATTGCACAGCGATCACCAAGGTGCACTTACCAACGATGGCCGTCAAACCCCCAGGAGGAGCAGAAGCGACTCCGGATCAAGACTAGAACGTGATGAACGAAAGGTTTCCGAGAGGTCACAGCTATTCCCCACAAGAATGGGACCCCCCAAAGTCCTTACTGGCGGCATGGACGAAAAGTCCAGGTTGACCTATCGTCGATGTGAGGACGAGCCAATTCATACGCCTGGAGCTATCCAGAATTTTGGCGCCCTCGTCGCAGTGAAATATGGTGAACATGGCCTTCTTGAAGTGAGAATTACAAGTGAGAATAGTCGCAAGATTCTCGGCTACGGCCCTGAGCAGCTATTTGAGTTGCCGTCTTTTCTTGATATCCTACAGGACGAGATTCGCGAGGAGATGGTGGCACGCATCAACCATGCCATTCGCGAGGGTAGCACAGAAGATACTCGACTGGACATCTTTCAAGTAGTTCTTACTTATCCATTTGAACCCGATACGCGACTTTGGTGCGCTCTACACCTCGCACCAGGTTCCGAAGGTCTCGTGATATGCGAGTTTGAGGAGTATCTGGATGCTTTTCGAAGAGATGCGGAGATCGCTAAAATGTTACCAGTGAAGCCGGTTCATTTAGGCTATGAGGTTTCCGAAGAGGAATTGAAGAAAAGTACAGTCAGCGCAAGTAAACCTCTTCTAGGAGTTGAGATTACACGCCAGAAGCAGAAGCAACAGTTCTCCACGCTTGATCTTTTCAATATCATGAATCAAGCCCAAAAGCAAATCGTGGGTTGTAAATCTTTGCAAGCAACTTATGAGGTTGTTGTGGGTCTTATTTCGGAATTGACTGGCTTCCATCGAGTCATGTTCTACCGTTTCGATCCCCAGAAACATGGCTTGGTAGAAGCCGAGCTTCTTGACCCTCGAGCAAGTACTGATGCATACCGAGGTAATTTATATCCTACAATCCTCTTGAAATATTTCTGCTGACTCTTTAAAGGTCTGCATTTTCCAGCTTCCGACATTCCGAAACAAGCTCGAGAGTTATATAAACTCAACCGCATTCGCCTGCTTCATAATCGTGAAGCAGACACCGCCAGGCTGGTGACTAAGTTCTTAGTCTAGGTCCTATCACTCCAAACTGATATATGTCATAGGTGTGTCGAAGTGAAGCAGACTTTGAGCAACCCTTAGATCTTACGCATGCGTATTTACGCGCAATGTCCCCAGCACATCATCATTACCTCGAAAACATAGGTGTTCGATCTACTATGTCAATATCCATTGTGATTGACTCAGATCTTTGGGGTCTTATAGCCTGTCACGGGTATGGAGAGCTTGGGATGAGGGTCTCACTCCCAATCCGCGAGCTTTGTCGGAATATTGTAAGTTTGCCAGGCGTGACCCACCTGTCTCTTTAGGTTATTCTTCAGCGGTTGAGTCGCCTCCGTTCTCTGAAGACTATTCTCGCCGGTATTTACGTGAAGGTCTTCAGATGGCTCAATGTACTCGCATTTATCATACTCAAGGCGATGCTAATTATTGGTAATTTCAGGGAGATTGCGCCGCAGTTCAGATTCAACGTCTGCTCACGGTGCAACGTATGGAAGCTCGGAGGCTCCCTGTCGCGAACCCATACATTGAAGATCCGGCGGATGTACTTGCACTTGTTAATGCAGACTTCGCAATGCTAAGCATAGATGACACAGCACGGCCAATCGGCAGGCCAGAACCATATGACGAGGCTCTAGCAATAACTTCCTACTTACAGTCATGCCGCTTTACCCAAGTTCGAAGCTCGCAGAATATCAAAGCGGACTTTCCAGGACTCAGTTATCCCCCGGGATTAAGTTCTATCTGTGGATTACTTTTCGTTCCATTGAGCTTCGGAGACGGAAATGACTTTCTTGTGTTCTTCAGAAAGGGCCAACAGAAACAGATGATATGGGCAGGGTGCGTGCAACCCCATCCTTATTTTTCAGGTCATTTGGCTAGCCATTGATTTGAAGCGCGCGAGATTCATGTCTCCACCATTATCTCCTCAGTTTCTCGTAGCCGCTGCTAATATCAGGGATCTCATAGAAACCCCTACGAAAAGAAATACAGACCAGGCACTGATTACCTTGAGCCTCGGGCAAGTTTCCAACGATGGAGCGAAACGGTTGCTGGCATGAGCCCAGAGTGGACGGTTGATCAACGTAAGCACTTCATTCGCGGTAGAATTATATAATAACAGGAGTTACAGTCGATACAGCATCGGTTCTGGCCGTGATTTATTGCCGATTCACTGAGTTCTGGCGGCAAAAGGGGCTAGTAAACCAGGTAGGAGGCAAGTCTGTTAACCAAGGGGAGAAAACATTCAATGTCAGAATAACAGGCAAGTTCTCCATCAACAAATAGCGGACCATACCGGACCATACTCATAATCTCTAGCTTTGAGAGTTTTACAAGCACTACAGAAAGATGGACAGCAAAAATCACTTGACTTGAGTATTTCGGTTGATGAAAAGTTGTCGATCATGGTCAAAGGAAATAAAAGTCGGTTTGAGCACCTGATCGTATACTTCACAAGTAATGCATTCAGAAAAGCAACGACTGCCGTTGTTAACATCCGTCTCGTGCGTAATAAGGAAGATGTCTCAATTATTGAACTCAAATTTCAGGATGGCGGCCCTGGTATGTCGGAATGTGAACTCGACGTATGTAACCTTTCTACTCACGAAACCAAAAACACTCACACATATCTAGGACACTTTCAACACATTTGAGCAAGGTCAAAGGCACGTGAAGAGCCAGAGTGAGACGAATGGGGAAATGGGCGATGATATTGGGATCATCGCTCGATATGTGCGAGCATTGCAAGGCCAAATCCAGGTGACAAGTGAGATCGTGAAAGGCACCACTTTCACCGTGGAACTTAGACTCGAGCACGCACCATCCTCGGATGGTTCAAGAGCTCGGAAGTTCCGCAATCTCTTCTTGTCATCAAATGGCTTCAAAGGCGTGTCTTCTACTGCAAGTATGCCACCATCCATGAAGCCTTCCAAGCCATTCTCGACTGAGATGCAAAGGAAAACTGAGACAACGACTCCTAGCGAGGTAATATTCACAGCAATAACACCTGGGACAACTGGTCAACCATTTCACAGAATTGCAAGTTCAGGATCGTCCGATCATGCACCCAGTATTGATGATGGTGCAAAAGGCGAGACCATTTTACAAACTCCAGATATGGTTTCGAGGGACAGCCCGAGTTCTCCATCCCAGGCTTCTATGCATAACCTGAACGTGCTAATAGCAGAAGATGACCCTATTAGTCTGAGAGCCCTGGACGAGAGACTTTCGCAGTGGGGCCATACGGTTGAGATTGCATCAAACGGCCAGGAATGCTACGACCGTTTTATGGCATTGACCCCATCAGGAGTGGATGTCATTCTCATGGACCTCAAGGTATGTGTCCATATCAAACCAAAACAAAGAATGGTCAAGTTCCATGCTGATCATTTGCAGATGCCATCAGTTGACGGCACTTTCTCAACGAAATTGATACGTTTCATGGAGACGGAATCGATGAACCGCAGTAAATATAGTGGCCAAGATCCGCAGAGCCCAAAGCCGAGGGTGCCTATCATTGCGGTTTCTGCGTCGCTGTACGAAGAGAGCAAATATGATTACATACAAAATGGGCAAGTTCTTTCTCTCATACTCACTACAAAACGTATTCTTTGGAAAGCGAGAATATTAACAATTTCCCATGTAGTTTTGACGGCTGGCTTATGAAGCCGATTGACTTCCGGCGGCTTGATCTTCTGCTTGAAGGAGTCAAAGCCCCGAAATCCAGACGAGAGGCGTTGTACACTCCAGGACAGTGGGAAAAGGGTGGTTGGTTCTTACCTTAATTCCATAATATAAATAACCACGTAGTTAATGAAACCGTCTTCTCAAATCACGATTGAAGCACGGAAAGTAACCAGGATATTTATACTGGGTGGTCAAAGCTTTGACTTTCCAGGAGCGTGAAACCGAAAACAGGAGCATCAGTTCACAAGTTCGCCTCTCTGCCGTATAAGATTATATCATAAATGGAATACGATGAAAGTGACTAGTGATTAAATTGAAGAGCCAGCTTTAAAATACAGTATCAGTTGTTCAGTAGTTGAATAACTTCTTCTCCCTTGCATCTACTTTCCAGGGCACCCACGACCCTTCTTTCTGGAGATAGAGCAACAGTCGGCGTTCTATGACCAATTAGTTGAGAGAAAATACAAATAGAAGATAAAAAGATTACGCAATCGGCAAAGGACACTCCCATGCTAGGGCAAAAGTCGATGATGTGGCAGATTACATTGGCTTCCAGAACGGACGCTTGACGCCTGCAAGCATTTATAGTTGAGAAGCAGCAGTCATTTGCTGCTTTGCACTGAACTTTATGTTAGTTTGTTTCTCTGGTATTGTAAACATTCTCTGCATAGAGTTCTTACCTCCTCTACAACGGTTCGCGTCTCCACGAGAGGTGAAGCCATAGAAGTGCCAATTAGGACGGCGGAGATAAGACCGACAACAAGAGAGAATTGCATTTTGAATCTTGAGAGGAAGAATGATATGGTCGGGTTGTAGATGATTGTACGAGAAAACTTTATTGATACAGTGATGAAGCGTGGTTGTTATGGTGATTGATCTGAAAGACGTCGGTGTCGTTTCTTTTATACATTTCTAGCGGATAATGCATTATCACCATTCTACATCTGATCTGTCAAATTCTTCCGAACTCGTTCAATTTCTCTCGAAGTATATGTCTGGACTAGTGTATTCCTTGCTGCATTTCATGACTGAATCCCAGGCTTAGCCTTTTACAGACAACATCATACACTACTTGTCAGTCTACAACACAAATTGCTTGGATCCAAAACCTTCTCCAGTCCTTTAATGCCATAGGTTCTAGCGATCCAAGCTTTTCCAATCCTTTAATGCTATAGGTCCTAGTGATCCAAGCATTTCCTATCTTCATACCACTCAAAGTGACGATCTCTTCGTAGTTGCGATTAGCCCGAGCGTTCCCCTCCTCGTACCCAGCGGGGTTCTTCTATACGAGGAGAAATCATCCTGGGCCTTGCTTGAAAGGGCTATTCCAGTGCTTCGGATAGATTACCTTGCTCGGACATGAACAATTTGTATGGTTTGATGCTTTAAACCAAGGCACTAGTAGCCAATTTAGAATATAATCCCTTCCTGATGAGTTGATACATTGTAGCCAAGCAACCGTTTTCAGAATGTAGCTGAATAAAGTTTATATGCTATAGCCAGGCGACCATTTTCAGATCATGGCTGTACAATAACGGTTACTGGAAGGATCGATACGAGCTAAAGTCATGTTTCGACTATATTATATGAGCTCGTTCAAGCTAGTTTGCTCTTGGATGGGATAGTTCGCGTGGTGGCCAAGATTCATACGATCTAAAGCCAAGCGTTTGAGATCGGCAGCGAGCATGACCTCGGCTTAAACCTTAAATCTCCGGTTCTATTCTGATGGGACGAAGCTTTGTGTTTCCACGATTGTGCTGAGGCTATGCTATGGTATAGTATGGTCTATATAGAGATAACCTTAAATTTTCACCCTCGTTAATTGCCCCAGAAAGTCAGAGCTCAACTACCGGAACCCTTGGGGTTCCGCCGAGGTTTTTTTATCCCGATCGATGGATGAACACTTATTACTATGTGATATGCAGCCATCTACAATTATTAACACTTGATTTACAGAGATATTACAGCTCTTGGCTTCAACTCTGGTTTAGAGAGACAACCGAAAAGGCATTTTGGTTCAGAATAGAGAACGAAGCCCAGTTCTGCTCTACATTCTGTTGATAAGAATCTGATGTCGTTTCACCTTTTGGTTAAAAGGCCGTCTCAAGACCCTTGTATAGAGCGTCCGATATTCCGGATTAATGCGATCGGGCCCGTCGGATACAGCTCGCATGGCCAGTCAAGAACTGGGACGCTGAAACGCCATCGATCGATGGGACGATCCTTCAACAATCATAGCTACCGTACCGACCGTACCGCTGAACAGTCCCACAGACCTCGGGAGTGTCGAATTTGCTCCAATGCGCTCGCTTGCCCGGATTTACCTTCAAATCCTTCGGTAGTGTAGCCGGCGGACTGTGTCGACTTTGGAATCATGGTCGAAATATGCCCATGTGCATTGGCCTCGGGGTTTGCTCCTTCATGCCTGTAGTCCGTATTGCAGTAGAGGCAAGAGGTGGCCAAGTTCTGTTCGATCCAGGAGAAATATAAATACAAGCCCGAATCTCCCGTCAATCATCTATCATTTCAATTACTTTAATCACTTCAATCACTTCAATCACTTCAATCATTTCAATTACTTCAATCTCTTCAATCTCTTCCATCTCACTTTCACCACTACTTTCATCACATCAACCCTCTGCTCCCAAAGCCCTACAACACATTGTCAAAATGAAGTTTACCCAATCTCTCGTTATCCTCGCTCTTGCTGCGAACGCATATGCAGCTGTAAGCCCTGACCTTTTCCGTCCTACCTACATCAGCACCAACTCCCTCCCTCATTCTCATCCGGCAGACTGTCAACATACTGGCCAAGACTTACATGAAAATAGTGCCGAATCGGTATTAACAGTATTGATCCCAACTGCTGCTGGGGAGGCGACCAAGGCTCCGATGCCTGCAGTCGTCAGCAAGGCGGCACAGGCTGCAGTCTAGGAGCGGAGTCAGGAAACTTCTGCGTGAACCTGGGGATCCCGAACTCCAAATGCGTGAGTACTCCTTCAATGGGTCAATTTCTAGGGCCATCCAGTACCCATGCTAACCCGAGATATTCTTCAGAACGCCGACTGCTGTGATACTAGAACTGGCAAGGGCAAGCCTTGCCCCAAGGGCAAGAACCGCTGTGATCCGGAATCCGGATGCCCACCTGGACAGGCTTAAAAGCCTCGAGGTGAATGGGTGTCGTGCTAATTCTATATCAACCAAGGCTGTTGATCTTTTGGATTGTCTGTAGTGAAGATGAGGGGTAGCGATGGTATACGAAAGCGAAAATTCTCTGGTAGACTTTGTTTTCAACGATTTGTCTGCCTTACGCTAACGGGCGTTCTCGATTACTTGCGATATTCAGCTGATTGATTGTATATATACTTTTATGCTGTGGTATATCCTGAATCTAAGTGTCTAGCGTGCAAGAGTTTAAGTCTACTCGATTTGTGCTTTTGAATGTGTTCAATTCAAGCTTAAGTAGTACAGTATCCGTGCATCATATCGTTGACTTGATAACGCCGATCTTATATGTCCCATGCCTATATGCGATTGGGGTTTCAGGTTTTAGAGCTGTGACCGGCACTTGGGATATCCTACACCTGGATATTCCATATCATAGATACAATGTTCAAAGAGGCCGAAAAGAAAAGTAGAATGAATCCTTTATTTATTCTGTTGATTGCGAAACTTTGTAATGACCAGAACAAGGCATGGTTAGCCCTGGGGTGCGTTTCTTATCAGCTTTCAAAACTTCACATAGGTCAATACTGTCTGACTGCAAGCCGCACGGATGTACTTGGCTTAGTAATAAGCCAGAGGATGTTGATACAGGTCCTGAGTCAATATCAGGATGCCATCCAGACTGACGCCTTCCCGCAAGATTGCCCCGCTGACAGCTGCTTCGAAGGGACCAAAAGACCAAAAAGGTTCCGGGCCTCAGAGTACTCTTTAGCGAAAGCCTCGCCTTATTGAGCAACCTCCTTCTGCTAGTCTCGGTGATCTTGTCGATGATGACTTTGGATGTGAAACCAAGCCTATTGGATCACGTGAGGCCAGAGCCTAGAGGAGGGACCCTTTCTGATCCAGACACTTGACAATCTCTCTAAACATCTCCCTACATTCTTCAAATCGAATCATCTCCTCCGCTTCTTCCCAACTACACCATCTCGCACCGGCGACCTCCTTCTCCTGCAATGTCAACTCCCTCTCCGCCTCCTCCCCTTTCACCACCGCCACAAAATACCGCACGACTTTGCCCGCCGTGCGGGAGGGGGTGACATAAGTCTCATGAAAGTTCTCTTCCCTGAGTATCAAGTCATCCAGGGAGAGTTGCAGGCCCGTTTCCTCGCGGAGTTCGCGTATGGCGGTTTCTTCGAGCGAGGCGTCAGATGCTTCGGCGTGCCCTTTGGGGAAACACCAGAAGGGAGGGTATGCTGGAGGTCCGGTGCTGGTCTTTTGATGGATGAGTAGGACTTGACTTGTGGTGCGTGTGGGCCAGGTTAGTTTCGTGGTCATGGAAATGCTCGGGTTGTAGCGGATGGCGACGACTCCGTAGGAGCGGTCGCCGAGAGGTGAGTGGGAAGCCATCTACTGTCGTGAGTCTTGTACTTATGGCACCGTCGACTCCTACTTGCTCGGTCTGAATTTTTGGATGTAGATATTTTTTGCAGGCTGGAGTTAGATGTGCTCAGGCGAGGCTGGATTAGATGGGATGAGATGAGTAACTCTTGAGATGTTTGGATGTCGTTAAACCGTTGTACGCTAGTCCATGTTAGTCTATGGTTCAACAACGAGCATATCCATGATACCTTAAACTTAAAACCGAGACCATCAGCTCAGATAGATATCTTAATCCTTTGAAAAGCTGTGCTAATGCAACAGCTGGAATACGTCTGTTCTCTCCCTCGACAATGGCAGTCGAGGGCAGCAGCGAAACGAAACGAGCCGAGCCGAGAACCCAGCGTAGGCATTGTCAAACGATCACGCACAATCTCACACGGGAAGAAAACGCCTTCTTCCAAATCATTAATATGATCTATAAAGCATTTTAATTTTCAGGATCCCTCCTATGCCCAGCACTAGAAGTCTTATCAAATTCATGGCAGACAACCTCAGGCATGGGAGGCGCAGAACCAGTGCTGCTCAACCTCCCACTCCCAACCATTTTATAGCTCGTTCCAACGATATGTCGTACCAGAGGAAGACATAAGTATATATTTCCGACGAGCATGGCAGTACTAGCTTCTCGGACATACCACAGAACCCAGACATGGGTTGTTGATGTAAATGCGAAGTACTTGGTAAGGCTTGCGCAAATAACCTGTGATAATGAAAGTTAGCTGAACAAATTTTATGCATTTATTATTTGATCCGGGACGCAATGGAGCAAATATTGACCTGGAGCTACTTACTACGAATATTCCAAGTGAGAAGAGACCGCAGATCATGACCTTCCTATACAACTATAAGCAAAAGCTGGAGTAAATGTATTGGAAGCGTTGAGGAATACCTTTGCCATTCCATTTGAGAGGTAGCCATCAGTGACATTGGAATAAACATGATAAGTAGATCTGAAGATACGTTGAAACTAAGCTGGAAGATATTGTATTTCGCCCAAGTCAGACATTGAACTATTTCCTTGTTAGTCTTCTGAAGCATAAGTTGATAGTCACACTGACTATTACTGGGCTCAAGTACAAAATATTCCAGAAATGGATGGCAGAACCCTGCATAAAGACAAACGATTACAGCCACATAACCAATGGTGCAGTAGATAGCAGTCCCTTGAACAACTTTGTTGAGTGTTCGGAGATACCTATTTTCTAATTCAGAGGTGTCAAATGACAGAGAGCATACGACCTACGTGAGACGATTGTAAGAGATCAGAAAACTTGCTTTTATGCCCCAAAGAGTCGTCACCATAGCAGTCTCAGCGGCGAGATTCCAGATTCCTAGGCTCTTTGCTTCTTTCGTGTGAGCTACGACATCTGTAGATGATTCGATAATATCCTCGAGCTGCGCGAATGCATTCACGGCAACAATGACTATGATATATGTACACTTGAAATGATTAGTGTCTTGGATGATACGTGCAGTTGTTCAGTAGGGGAAATACCGTCAAAACAATCATTAGCCAATCGTCAGGCTGAAATTTCTTCCATGATCGTCTTATCAGGTATTGCGAAATGCTAGGATTGGATTGAAATTAGAAGACTATTGAATGACTTGTTGTGAAACGCCTTACAATCTGGAAAAGACAACTATCACAACAACCGAGTTCCAAATATATGATTCCACAGCCAGATGACGCCTGCTGAAGGGTGCCATCATCCGATGTGGTTATCAGCTATCGTCCATTAAATTGAGAAATCTCCTACATCTCATACCCGTATGCCAAGGACAATGGAACTGGGAGAACTTAAGTATCTGAGTGCCAATTGAATTCTCAGCTGGCAACTGCCGCAGCAGGGGGACGATCATCTGTGCATCAGGAATAGCTTCCTGTACTCAATGTCATGTATCCTGGAAGCTACTTGGCCGCAAACAGCCGTGACGGAAGGATTTTGCATCCGGATCGAATCGCTTGCAATTTTGGCTGCTGTAGCCGACGTGGAAAAATAGTTAATCAAGCGAGATTCCATCGAACTCGAAGGGACCTTGATTTTCCAGGGTCAGGACTTTGATAATGACACTTCTATATATTAGTTGCAGATGGCATGATTGTGCTTAACACTGTCTCGTTATCGAGATCCAAAAATGCCAACGGTTTGTTTAGTGGCAGCGACATAGCATGAAACTCTTGTCTTCATAACGTTTGCCATCGATAACAACTGCTGGAACTGAAATACGCTTTGCACAACTTAAAAAGCTTCCATATTTCCAGAATGGTCTTCCGTGATCTATCGATTGTGCAAGGCTTCGATCTTGGCTGTGGAACCATGGTCTTGGCCGAGTCCGAAAACGTCCGCATGCGGTTATCTTGCCACCACGATCTTCTGCGTCATTCATGAAACTGCCCCTGATGTTCCTGGATATTGTCTGTTTAAGGAAAGGCTGAAGAAGTGAGCCTCGTCTATTGTATGGCAATTAAATTTATACTCTACACTACCTCATATAAAAGAGAACAAGCGGGCGACGTCGAACTATGAAGCACGTGATCGAACCCAATCCGAGGACATTTGAGCTGTTTAACTAGTATATCTTTAGGGTCTACGCGTACTATAGTACCATTAATATTGGCATTTAACCTTTCTTCCATTTGCCCTTTATCTTTCCTAAACATCAATCATGTAGAGATTCATGGTGTTAAAACAACTCTTGAGATCCTCATTTCTCGAGGCCCAAGCTGGATTCAATACATATCACTCAGTTCACTCCTGAAGACCCAGTCTCACAAAGCTGGGGGAGAAATACTCGTGTCTAGACACTTTAATTTTCTCTTTTCTTACAGATTGGGGCACTGTTTCATTGGTCAGGGGTTGCGCTTAATTGGACCCGAACTCAGCTTCGACTTTTGAACCAGCTCTCCTTCTCCAAAAACACTAGCGAGTAAGTGGCGCCTCTAGTCTGCCATGCAGAATGTCACTGCGAAGCTACCTGAGTCACTCTGATGTCGGTAGCGATTTTAGATGTATCGTGTAGATAGCTGAGTTATGAGTACCAATAGTCCAGGGTGAAGGCACCTCACTCTCCCCACACTATGAGACCCATCATACGCAAGTGTCGAGGTGATAATGGGTAAGACTTCCATACTAGAATGAGAACAGAGAAAAACAATCGGGCATCTTGGAATCGCAGTATATGACCACTCGACAGACATAACCAAGGCCGAGGAGTTGATGCTTATCCAGATACGCAGAAACATGTGGTATGCTGCGCTTTCAGACTCTTAGATTATCGAAGATATAATGATCTCATCGATGTTAGTCGATGTTCAAAGCAGGGCGGATGGAGGATAATGGCCAGCTCAGAGAAGCCTGAAGTATGGATCAAATGTAAATGAGTAGGAAAGGAGAAGCTGTCATCATGAAGATCTGCACTTCATCTCGGGTTGACAGGCTTCAGGTACAAAGACAGTAGTAGGGCTAGAGCAATTGCATGAACAAACGCATGAACCCATGGGCCACCAAGTCCAGACCTCAGCGACACTTGGCCAGCCCAGATCTTGCCTACTGCTCTCACAAGAGGCGCGACATGATAGATCCCTAAGGCACCTGACACTCTTTGAGTGGTCCTATCAAAAGGACGGCATATCATGGCCAAAGCCACGAGATTTGATGAGAGCAGCAACACAGCATACTGGCGGACCACGGCCTCAGCTTGCGGTGCCGATTCTAATAGTCCCAACTGTTGGCCCGGGTTGAAGAAGAAATTGAGCGCTGCTGGAGTCTCGAGGAAAAGATGTAGATAAAAAGGAAGCATGGACCTGGAGCTGAGTGGTTGGGGTCGAGCCATGATGGGTGCCGCAGCACGTGATTTGCGTATCGGCTGAAGTTTGAGAATTTCGAAAATAGGAGAGGTGGCTGGCGCAATCAGGATATATTAGTCCAGTTCTTCTATGTTTCAAGCCCCCCTGCATTAAAGAAGCTGGCAGCTGCTAGGGCTATTAGAGGTGTTCTCACCAGTGACCCGGCCTGCCAAAAGCTCTTCCACGGCGTTTGCTGAATACAACAATTCCCAATGGAGCTCCAATTTCAATAAAGTGCGCCTGAAATGAACGCGTCCAGGCCCAAAGATGTTCGTATCGGGTAGAATGGAAAAGTGGCGGGGCAATAATGGCACGATTAGTAGATATGGAATACAGATATCGTGGTTGTTTGTGGTGAGCTGGTGACCCAGTAGTGGGGCAGCCGGCGGAGGAACAGACGGGCACGAACCGAATAGAGGCAATGCTCTTCTTACTGTACCGTGATGCGATCCAAACACCAATGATGTCGTGTGGTATACGAATGGAGCGGTTCCTGGAGAATGGACAGGGAAGCTGCATGCCGCCGTCGCGCTTCGAGGTCTGGGTGGCACAGCAGGGAATGACCAGCGAATGCAATGGCTGTGGATCGCCCAGCGCGAGGACGGCAGGGGAGCTGCCAGGGCCAGAGATAACCGGACAGCACACATCGTGTATCAGGAATGTGCAGCCTGCAGCCTGCACTTAGTGACGTGCGGTTTTGTTGAGGAGCGTCGAGCTCGCATATAGTCATGAAGTAATGCATCCTACCAGCAGCATGTATAGGGACATGCAATTGTTCGTTCTCTCGTCGCTCCCATGCTAATCATCGCTCCTGGATTACTGCAATCTGCTGGTGCCTGCTCCTGCTCCATTCCGCCTCGTCTCGGCTTCGCGAGCTTCCCTTAAGCTTAAACCTCACCACTTTTTATGGGGTCGTGTGCAACTTCTGGTCTCTCACAGCCCCTTCCACAACCCCGGCTCCTAAACAGCAATCCATACGCCCTGCAGGAACCAACGACCTCGGCATCTCATCTCAAACGCCTTCCAGACGATCAAGCTCTTAAACTGCCCCTGTCCCCTACGCCCCTTCACCATCCGTTGTACATCTACATCTTCAGATCTGAGCTACGAAGCTACCCCACGTCATACATCACCACAACAACAACACCAACGCCACAACCACAGTCCATTGATTGCTACATATAGCTGGCCAGCAAGGTCAATATCATCATGCGGGCCGAAGGAGCACAGAATGCTACCGCCAACCAGTTCGGAGACCTCAATCTCTCAATCCTCGGATTGGGAGTTGAATATCCTCCCTACCAGCTCGACCCCTCATCACTGGACGAGATATCCAAAAGGCACTATCCAGACTCACCAGCGTAAATGTGCCCTATTAAGAGCCGTTCACCGATGTGCATTCATAGCTAATACGAGTTGACTTCAGAATGAACAAAGTCCGCGCAATCAACCAATTCACAGGAATCGACGCGCGAAGCTCAATCGGGCCCGTCGACCATCCTATAGCGAACATGGACCGAGCCCCGACCATAGATGAGCTTTGCAAGATCTTTATGAAAGATGGCGTACCCCTCGCCGTCACAGCTGCACGAAAGGCACTGCACGAAGCACAGCTCGCGGTGCAGGATATTACCCACGTTGTGTCGACGACGTGTACGAACAGCGCAAATCCGGGATTCGATCATTATGTCTGCAAACAATTGGGCATAACACAACCGGTGGAGAAGGTCCTGCTACATGGAATTGGCTGCAGTGGCGGCCTAGCAAGTCTACGCACCGCAGCCAATTTGGCTCTTGGAAGTAGTTTTCGCGGGAAGCCGGCCAGGATTCTTGTGGTAGCGTTGGAAATTAGTAGTGTAATGGTGAGGAGCGAGCTGGATAGTATTAACGAGTTGCAGCAGACGAGGATCGGGGTCACGCTGTTTAGTGATTGTGCTAGTGCGGCGGTGCTGAGTAATGGAATTGGGGAGACGACAGCGGAAGCGGTATACGATTTGCTTGGTTGGGACCATAGGATGATTGAGGATACGGAAGATGACCTAGGATTTGACGTCCACCCGTCAGGTACGTTCTCCTCACATGACGTGTCTGCAATTCTGAATTTAGTCCTAACTATTCCACAGGTTGGAAAGTCGTCCTTTCACCTCGCGTCCCCAAACTCGCATCCTCGGTTGTGGAGCCTACCTTCAACGACCTCCTCGCCTCTTTACCCTCATTGCCCTCAACTTACAAAGTGGCATCCGACTTTGACTGGGCCCTGCATCCAGGCGGTGCCACAATCCTTTCCGGAGTAGAACGCACCATGAGCATAACCCCTGAACACATGCGGGCGTCTTATTCAACATACATCAACCACGGCAACTCAAGCTCAGCAACGATCTTCAGCGTGCTCGATCTCCTGCGCACGCCCGACATGGACGAACTGGCACCAGAGAAGAAAGTAAAGGATTTTGTAGTTGGGTGCGCGTTTGGGCCGGGGATCGCCATCGAGATGTGCATGCTGAAGCGGAATTTGAATCATGTCAGACGGACCCTAGTCACGAGTGGAGTAGTGACGCCGCCGGAGACGGATAGTGAGGGCGATAGCACCAGGAGTGATGGAGCTTCGACCCCCGAGATCGTTGATCCCGAGTTGGATGTCACGGCTGAGAGGGTGTTGGAGCAGCAAGGGGACAGTCTTGCCGAAGCACTGAATGGAGTTGACCTTGACTGAGGAAAGGATGAATGATTGGGTGCTCTCAAATTTCTGCAAATCTGAGCAGGCTCAGCTAAGCTGTGCCGTGCTTGGATCTCTAGACGCTGTGGCATGAATTTGACAATAGACAGCGGAAGCGAAATATTCTACTACGGCGTTTCGAGGCAGGGGGAAATGGAGGATTGGGACAGGCATGATATAATGTGATAGGGTGGAGCTGACTCTGTAGAGAGCCTTGTAAGAACGATGGGTACGAATCAACGACATAAATCCTAGATAGATTTCTAAAGAATCAAGGGTCATTATATAGCTGGATGCAAAGGAAGGATGTCACCTACAAGGCACAGCTTCGAGATTATCACACGTGGACTGCTACGTTTCAGGATATGACATTTGGTATCTAGATACTACTACAAGCACCTCACAGTTCCCAAGGCGAAACAAAATACGCCAGTTCTTTTGTATCATGAGAGGAAAAGAAGCACAAAAGGGAACGCCTTCTGGGTGAATTACGAGATCTTTTCAATTTCCTTCTTCTTAGACCAACCACCATTGCCGGTAGTGTATCAAGTAGCACAAAACAAATCATCAGCGCCAATATCACCACCACCCATCCGTCCCTACTGAAGTATCATCATGCAAAGAGATTTAACATCTTGTGAGGGTTAAGCTTCCTTAATCGTCGAGAGGAGATCTGACATGTATAGATTCTAGGCTTGAGTTAGTTCATGCAAAATTGGTAGATGATAGAAGAAGGGCTTACTAAGCTCTTGTTATGAGCAAATATCTCGAAGAGTTGCTTCTCTACAGGCTTGAAGAGTCGGTCAACCAACGAGACCTTCTCATCGCTCTTCATGGCAACCTCTTCTGCCTCCGTCTTTGGAAGATTGCGGGCTAGGTTGCGAAGGACGAGCACAGCGCTGAGAGGAATCCCAGCAGCGTCGTTCCGCTCGTCGACTGCAGTGTTCTGGAACAAGAACGTCTGTCGAGGTGCTGGGATGATGTAGGATGGCTTGATTCTCTTGGCTGGTGGAGGCCCATAAGGATCCACTGCTTCTTTCTTCTGGGGTAAGTGAACTTTGATATGGCTAGCAATTTGTGACAGCTTAGCCGCTGATGTTTCACGATATCTCTGACACTTTCCCCATAAACACATATAGTCCTGGTTGTGGTTCTGAAATTTGCCATCATCGAGTTGTGGCGCGTGAAGGTGATCTTTCAGAATGTGGTTGTACATTTGTTCTGCTGTCATGAAGAATTCTCCGCACTCAATCGTACTCGAGGGATGGTTTCTCCACAAGCATTTGCTGTACTCCTCTCCACTTAAATCAACAGGTACATGCCGGAAACGAATGCCTTTGATAATGAACTTCTGTACTGGGCCAGCCTGGACTTGTGCGGTGGCTTTATCGGCGAAAGTTGTACTAACACCCTTGATAAACTCTGCTGCTGGCAAAAGTGCTGCTCGTCCTTGCTCATGGACTGGCTGAGTGAATCTTTGTTGGTAGGCTTGCCAGAGCGCAATTTGTGTGATAGACTCGTCCTTGTCTTCTTCGCAAAGGCAACGAAGCCATTTCGAACTTCTTTCAGGCTCCTCGAGCCGGAGTAACTGTGCAAGAAGATCTTTTGGAACAGGAGCAGGCTCTGCAGGCGCTGGCTTCTTCCAGTCTCGGCCAAGCGGGAGTTCTTTCTCGGTTGTTCGAGCCCCATACAGCAGCAGTCGAGTCAACTGATTGACTAAAGACTCAACTTGAAGCTCGGATATCATGAAATCCACATTGTCGACGACCGCAGTGTACTGATAGAGGAAGTCTAGACATGCGTGGACAAGGTCTTCGTCATAAAGTAAAGTCCAATCGATGATGTTTTGTACAGCTGCTGCTGGAACGCCTCGCAAGCTGTTGCTCTCTTCAAGATTCATCGATATTCTGCTAATGGCACGAAGTGCGGTCAAAATTGCGCCTCGATCAGGAGACTGTATCTGGTCGAGCAAAGAACGATACAACGGGTCGTTCACCTCAAAGGACATATACTTGGTGAGCTGCTCCGCAATGTCTAATGCGTAATGCTTGAGCTCAACAGTCATGTCAAGCTTTGGCAAGTTGAGCGCAATAGTGAGGAAATCTCGAAGAGGGTAAAGCTCAGAAACGTATTGAGCATTTTCTTCAAGCATGACCATATTTCGCAAGGTGAGACCAGCCTCGTTTATCTGTAGTAATCGATCTTGAAAGTCTGCAGCCTGCAAATTGTCATCAACTTCCTGCTGCGACAGCTTCGAGATCCTCTGCAAAATATCAGATGTTCCGCTCAAGCCATCAATAGTCTGGTCTCCATTCATGTCATCTTCCATATAGGATATTTTCCATTCGACATCATAAAAAAGAGAGCTGACTTCGAGAAGTTTATCGAGCAATGCTTCTGCTAGTCCAGGGAAAGACTCGAAGCGATACTTGTCACCACGTTCCATAGAAATTTTGACCAGATGGTGTAAGGCGTAATCTTGCTCCGCAGGAATATTCGACCTCAAGGCTAGCAAACAACGGATGTAAATATTAGGCCCATCAAAGCCATCTAATAAGGTTAGCTTATTGCATCATCTGGTGGTTTGACAACCTACTTCCAGGTAACATCATGCCCTTCGTCGCGCCATATCTGGTACCTGCTCCAACTTCCTTCTGAGCCTCATGTCGGCGTGCAAATTCCACTGGATTGTTTCCGGGCGTTACAACAGGACGAAGTGGAAGGGGTATCTGCTGGCGTGGCTCGTAGTTTGAGACAGCTGCAGACATGTTCTCTGGATGTGACGAGGGGTTATATGAGGTTGAAGCACCCCTCGGAGGCTGGTGGGATGGGGTATGTATCGAATGTGCGTTGTGGGAAGGTGCGGAGGTATGGTGTTGCTGTGGCGTACGCCGAGCAGGGAGGGTATCGGGTTGGAACAGAACCCGTTGGGGAGGAGCTTGTCGCAATCCTCTGGTTGCTCGACCACCAGAAGTTGGAGCATCTTCGCTTGCATTACGATCCCGGACAGGTGTTCCATCATCGCCAGATGCGTCCGAGGGATCATTTCCGAGTCCACCCGTATCTCTTCGACCTCTTGTATAGTTCTCCAAAGTCCTCGTCAACAGCCCTGAGCCTTTTGCGGTTGTGTCCTCCAAAATCTCCCGTGGAGGTGGCTCTTTGCCATGGATTGTTGATATCTCATAAGCTGCAAGGTATTTATAGTATGCAGTCTTCAGACTGAACGCCAGTGCAGGTAGATTGTTTGCGCCTAGACTGAATTCTTGTCCCAGCTTCCTCCATGCGAGTTTCTCGTCGCTCACTTTGTCATATCCGCCACGATCTACAACAATGTTGAAAAGATGTAAGAGATCCACAAGTCTGCTTCCGACCTTGGGCTGAGGATCAAAGTACGTTCCACGCTTCTCATGATAGGCTGTAAGTTTTGCGATGAAGTCGTGGTATTCTGGCGTCGCATTGATCGACGACTCTGAATCGCGCGGAGGGGGCGCCATTATGTTGATGGCTTTATCGCATATGCCATGTGCCGACGACTCAATGGATCGTGGTTGCAGCTGCCTGACCGCGACAACTGGGTTGAAATTATTCGATGGCGTCGGCGAAGGTAGTGAGACGCGATTCTTCAGCCCTGCGTGTTGGCGACAGAGAGGACGATACGGTATAACATTTATCCGTCCGCGGCGCGAACATTCACCTCATTCATCTTCATCCTGAATTGTTTGCTCTCAAAGACGATGCTTTCCCAAATGAATTGTCACAGGTAACTAGTATACTTCTCTTTGATAATTTAACTTTGGGGAACGCAGAATCCTGTTGATTTGGTGTCTCTAAATGTCCAGTTTATCTAGAAAGATCGTCTGCTTGTGGAAGCAAGTTAGGCAATTCAGTAACACGGATTCTCAATTCTCTGCTTGCTGGTTTTATCAAGGCTTCGGACCTACTGAGGATCCTCCAAGACTTCTGAGTCGTGGACATGACGAGTTGAGCCATGCGCAGGTTATTAGCAAAGGTACGCTCTGCATCATATTGCGAGCTTGTTCACACGGTGTGGAGTAGTTGGTCAATAAACAACAATGATATTTTGGTTTTCGTAATCTATGCAGCACGCTACAGAGGTCCTTTTACAGTCAAGTTGTTGCTCAAACAAGGAGACCTTGAAGAATTGAGGAACAGTCTCCTTTCCTCCCATGAAAAGTTCTTTCAAAGCCAGTTCTGTAATGATTGTTCAGTAACGATCCAAGGCAGTAGTTTAAGAAGGATATCCTTACCTAGCTGTGGTATCATATAGGCGACAGACCTGATGCCGTAACCACCTGCAACACCAATTCGCTTGGGTGTTCATTCTCCATTTTCACCTTACAATAGTGAAGGATCTCATTTGCCCTTTGATTGCAAATATAGTCATTTTGGCAGATAGGAATGACAGTGTCTACAATCTGCCGAGGTCTTGCGCTTGGCTGCTGCGAGCTTTGAAAGACGGTAAGTCTTGCAAGCTTCTCAGCAGGTCGGTCACAGCTTATACATGGCTTCGTATTATTGACCACGAATGTTGTGTACATTCTGCCGTATTCTGCTCTGCGGCTAGTACATATCTCTGTCACGGTCTCCTTGTCTTTCGGATCGGACACGATTCTGTCGTTGCATCTGACCATGAATGAAATTCGTCCACGATCTCCACGCTCGGCGAGTTTGACGAGATAGAACACGGGGTAAAGCTGCTGCTCGGGCTGCTGAGGGGTGGTGGCTTGGGCTTGAACCGCCGTCTCCACGTAGTGTCGATAATGTCCACCAGGGATGCTGCCTTTGGAGCTATGGCTTGGAGAAATGTCAGATTTTTCCATACAAGCTAAGGACAAGGTATTCCTACCAGTGACCCATTTTTAATCATGAATCTAAAGGTATTTGTTTTGGATGTGAATCGTCTTTGTTGATTGCGGAGCAAGGTGTCGAGCAGCTGCACTACCCTGGATATCGAACTTCCCACCTATCTGGTCTGCAGCAAGGAAAGTGCGAGTTGGCAGGTTTGAAGGGGTGCTAGATTCCTGAGCTAGCTTCCCGAACATGTACTGACCTGCCTGCACACTGCGGGCCGGCAATTGTTTCCCCATACCAGATGGTTCAAGATCATCATCGGCCTTATCCTTCTCGCCAGTCATTTCAGCTTCCACGCCTTCATGCAGATGCCACGGCCTGGTGCTTGTCTTATTCTGCCTAGCTCGAACTCAAGCGAGATCCTTGGAGGTTCTCAGTCATCCATCATGGCTTCCATTCTCTTCTTAATTCTGTCATCTTATCTTACTTCGTTTGTTCATCCATCCATTTCCTGCCTGCCCATTGTCTCTATCATATTCCCTCAACCAGTGATACGTTCTATCAGCTTCTGCGTGTTGGATTCGAGATATCATCTCGCCCTCATTGACAGACCATATTAAACCACCGCCTTTTGGCTAATACATCCCAATGTGGTCGCAGCTCCCCTGCCAAATTCAAGTCAGGCCGACCTTAAACTTCAAGTTCGAGAAGATTTCGCATCACCAAGGCATCCGTGGTCTTCAGAACTTCAAATGGGAGCATTTGGGTCCGAGAGGCGATTATACTTTTATTTTGCAAAACATACGAGTCAAAGATAATCATGGCAATTTTACTACCCGCTACAACATGATTATTAACATTGGTAATGATATATTCGTGAGGAATATCTAGCTAGGACCTTTTCTCCTGTACTAACACAACACCTAGGAGTGTCAAGATCTCCAGGACCTTGAGTTGTTAATATTGCAACACGATCCAAGCACATCCAATCACAGCCCTGTACAGGTTGTCCACCATGAATGCTCGCTGGCGTTACGTTATTACAAGGGCGCAAACCTTGTAAGTAGCTGATCTTTCACTCTGCTAGTATTTCCCTATCAAAACTCGATCTCTAAACAATTCCTCTCCTAATATACTTAGAACTTGCTAAATCATATTTTTCATGACAACTAGGAACGTCGCATACAACTGAGATTTTACCATGTGTCCGAGGTCAACAGAATACTCCAAGTGTTCGAAACTCTCCACTTGCCTATCGAGCAAGGAACGAAGCCAAACCAGAAAACAACATCGGCACCTCTGAATACACTTGCCACATATCAGCTTGCTACACAAGAAGCTCGAATCACGATTCCACCCCGCCCAAACTCTACAACCAACAGGTCAACCTTACTACTGAAGCAAGATTATACACCAAGTATAGAATTCGGAGTTCTTGGAGTTGCCGAACAGCGCCCATCCTCGATGCCTTCGTACCAAAGAGCGAGCGGAAGACCGGCGGGTTCTTTTCAGGCTCTGAGACCTCATTCTAGTTCCTCATCAGCAACCATGCGGACCTGTTCATCTCTTACGCCACTTCCTATCCCGCGGCCTTCATCTTCAAGTAAGCCTCTTCGAAACCTGTATTCACCACAGCTGCAGCATGCAATGAGCGCTGTTCCTACGTATCATCTGAGTAACACTTTTACAACTCAGCAGCAATTACATCACAACGACCTCTCATCTGCTTCATCGAGCGAACATAGCAAAGATGGAATACAACCGACTGCGTTTCTCCCATCCTTTACAGCACAATCAGATATGCTAGAGCCCGGAAAATCAGGGTTAAACCTCCAAACCCAGTCAGATGGCCCAGATATGCGCTGTTTTCATGCCAACCAATTCGAGATCGGTGTTCCTCAAAGACTTTCGTCACTCCCATCTACTGTAAAAAGCCATCAAGACGGTATTCGGAACTTAGGGATCCCTCCTAGACGAGTCCTCCCATTCCCTAAGCCCAGAGAGATATCCATGATAAAACCCAAAAGCATCTCTGATGTTTTTTCTCCACCCCAGACGATATTGCCGAGTAAGATAAAGGCCAAGGTTAGAGACTCCAAGTATGTTGCCGCCCATAAACCTTCGGCAGTCTGCACGAATGATGTAGCTATTCAGGCTATCCCGGAAGATTTCGGACCACCCGAAAAACTCTCGCAGAGTCATCGTATAATTCATGATTCGGTTTCTCCGCTTGCTGGGAAGAGTGCTAAAGCCTCCAATCCTCAACTATCTGCCCCTGGTCTCCAGACGAAAGCTATAAGGTCCAAGAAGAGGTCGCCAGAAACTGCTACGATATTATCCAGTGCTAACGTGAAACGCTCGAAGCATGTGGACAAATGCACACAGACGCAAACACTTTCCGGTCGAGATCATACTTCAGGAGTACCTGCAGAAAACCTCTGTAGCCATACAGACGCAAATTCATTAAACATACCTCTCTCAGGTTCGCCCTTACCCGAGCTCCTTGATGGTATTGATAATTTTATAACGAGATACAAAACCCGCCCTGTCCCAAAGGATGTTTCAATAATGCCAAGGTACTCTGAGCTAGACGAAGACTTGCGACATGAGATTCTTAACGATTTCATTTGTGAAAATCTCGAGAATGAGGATTTCCTGGCATTATGTGAGGATACCGAACAGGCTTGGAGAAAGCTAGGCCTTGATCTCTGAGTTGCCGCATAGCTTCGCAAGCAATATTATCTCAAGTCCATCTGCCAGTATGACTGTTACATGACTTGAAATACATTCTTCATTTACTTACAGGCTTAGCTGGTCCACTTCACGTAGATGCCACTTTATCAATATAGCTCATATAATACTGGCTTAGCTTGACTTCGACAATAATTGGTGTATATTACTGTGAGGTTCAATAGAGATAGGAGTACTGCAATTCATATGTTGTCGCTAGCCACTGGGGGTGGGCCTAAGTAACCAGCCAAGGATAACAACAGGGCTGGACATAAGCCGAAATTAAGCTTAATTGTTAGAAACATCTAGTAACACATTAGTGAGTAGGCCGCTTCCTTAGTGTTCATTACTGGCTTGGTTTTGGAGTGTATTTCCAAAGAAACTGGCTTTCGTGCCAATCAAGACTCCTCTCCTCAGCTTATATATAATCTAAGGATCTTTAAAACTCAACTGGGCAGGACGTACGGTACTCATATTCCTTTGCTTAGTTCCTTTTTCCTCATTCATTGTTACATCTTTCAAACCCCGGCCAATATTCTCGTTGGTCTCTCGAGCTACCCACGTCAACGACAAAGCGTTGCACAATCGAATTCTTATACCACCATAACGCTCCAGCGGCTTTACTTTCTGCTTCCAATTCCTGTTGCCCAGTGTAAGTATCGCTATCTAGTCCTTCATTTATTCCCGTGGCTCCTTTGGTTTGAAAGAAAGAGGCAGCGCTCAGTGTCGCTTAGTAGCGATACTGCGTACTGTGGGTATAAATGCATAATTTCTATGCAAAAGGCCCGCACAGAGAAAGAGCGTACGGATCCGCCATATTCAACTCCGATACATATATTCCCTCTCCGTTACCAGGTCTGAGAGATATTCCTAAAGCATGTCAAAGATATAGTAGAGTTCTAGAGAAAGAGGAAGTGCCTAGCCTCCGGACGACATCTAGAGATCTCACATTTCTTCGAGACTCATCTGAGAGGCAAAGGAACAATAGTGCCTTTTCCCACAGTCATTGGTTTGAATTCATGGTGAATTTTGATTCAGTATTTAGTGTTTTCTGAGTATCAGGTGATACGACGACATGAGATACAACCATTGCATTCCCGTTGTTGAATAGCTGATAAGACTTTGTTGCTCACCATATAGCTCTCTGTTTAGCATGACGAAGACTACTCCTCTGCGCACTATTACCTTGGATCTCCAAGATCTCTACTACACCCCACGAAATACGGACGGCAAGAGTGAAAGCAAAATTGAAGACAAGGATACCAAACCTGCCAGCATCGATAAGTCAGACTTGGTTCAGATTGTAAGCATTTCACCACAGCTGTGAGGGCACAAAGCTGATCAGTGATGCAGAAGAAAGAGGAGGAAGAAGTCAAATTGGAAGATATCCCGCAACACAAAGGCAATTCGGAGAGCACTGATCCAGACCAACGTGCTCGCTCCAACTGGGATAAAGTGACGCTTGCCAAGATAAAACTCCGCATTCAACGGGCCTAGAAACATGTGGTCCGTCCTCGACCGAACTAAAAAAATCCCCGTTTGGGAGGGTCCGCTTCGTCTGCGAGGTGGCTCGGGCATGGCTGTCACGGAGCCGGTGGAGCTTAACGATGACAGCGGCAGTGACAGTGATTTGGAGGGTTTGTTTGACGATCCCGATGTCACTAACATCTCGGCCAAAACGGACACCGGGCCACATTTGCTTCCTTCCGCTGTGACCAGGGGCAATGAAGATGCTAGCGACGATAGCGATAGTGACAGCGACCTAGAAGGACTCTTCGACGATACTAATATCACTACAACCTGCGACAAACCAGACGGCAGAGAAAATACCTTCCGGGCAACGAAGGGTAAAAATAACCAAATCGGCGATGAAAAACCTGGATTGGCATCCAGATCAACCCGTCAGTTCCCTACAACACAAATTGGCAAGCTCAACACCGTCATCGAGAGGCAACCGCTCCGAGATCTGCGGATGCGGCTGCACAAGCTCGACACGGAAGCCAGAGCCCAAGATCGGGAGGAGGATCCTAATGACCTCATCCGGTCCCCGGTAGCGACGGGGCGCGACTTCTTCACCATGCGGGACCGATTTCGTTCGGGGATCGTGTCGGCGAGTGCGGGTACGAAGGGCTGGGCTTTTGTGGGGCGGTTTGGTGCTGAACGATCCGCAATTTCGATTTGAGCTTTGCAGGGAATGGAAAAGATCGCGGGAGTGGATCGGCGGGTGACGGGACGCTGTGTGTGGAGTTGTTGTTATCTTTGTAAATGGAGTTGGTGGCAATATGGCTCTACTGTACTGATTCGGTCCTAGGAGTTCCTCGAAACGGCATGCTACTTACTTGGCGCCTTACAGCATAGGAGCTCATTTCCAAATCAAGTCTGTGTCCTTGCTCTTTGTCCAGTAAAAGAGACATGACGCTTACGGGAAAACGACGCCAGCTGTGCAGTCAAACAAATCTGACTAAAGATTCACCCCCACGCCTACCCATATCCTTGAACCCTTAGTAGAGCAACACGATGAGGCTGATTTGGTGAGCAGGATTCTTATCTTAATTTGACGTACAGTACAGGTGGAAGGAGGCGTGGGAGGGGAGGCTTTGGTGATAACCTTGACGAGGCAGTGTAATAAGCTGATAGGCACTGGCAAGAAGCGATGCAGTTGTTGGCACGGGGTTTACTTCATCCTTGATGTTTACGAAGGAAGTACGTACTGTGGGGGGGGGGGGTATCACGTGTAATGCGTGTCAGGAACATGAGATCAAGGAGAGATGGAAAAAGATGAATGGTCTTGAAAATGAATTCCTCATCTAGAGAATCTGCATTGGAAAATGATCTGCCGGTGTCTTCTACACGGAGGATACAGGAATTCTGTCTTTTAAGAGAACGCCTAGCCACATAACGCCGAGCAATCAAAACTATCCTCCAAAGAAAGCAGAAGTCCAAGTGTTAAGGTATCGCCCGTAACTGTTGACATGCAACACAAACCCCATATGCCCATTAGAAAAAGTTGTGTAAACCCTGCGAAAAGAAAAAAAGACTCCCCCATTTTCTACCCCGAGAAACCGTGACCGAAGAATTAAGTGAGACGTTTTCCACTAGCTTATAGCAGTTTGAAAACATCTAGTAGAGGGTGTATCCTCCATCAATCAGAACGTTGCTGCCAGTCATGAACTTGGAAGCGTCCGAAGCAAGGAAGACAGCAAGACCGTTCAGGTCATCAACGGAACCGAGGCGGTGTTGTGGAGTGAGCTCCTTCCAGATCTTCTTCTGCTGGTCAAGAGCAGGGACGTTGTTGAGAGCGGTATCCATGTAACCTGGGGAGATACAGTTGACGCGGATATTGTACTTGGCCCACTCAGCAGCGAGTGACTTGCCGAACATGACAACACCAGCCTTGGAGGCATTGTAGCAAGATTGCTCTTGTGGATAGTTGACAACCGATCCAGACATGGAAGCGATCAAAACAATCGATCCCTTCTTCTTGTCCTTCATCATCTTGTTACCAATGGCCTGGCAGATCAAGAAAGTTCCGGTCAAGTTGACATCGATAAGGCGGCGGAACTTTTCGCGGTCATAGGTCTCGAGCGGCATGTTGGAGCTGGAGCTTCGTTAGTACAGATTTTGAGCTAGTGCATTCGATACTTACTCGGCGATACCGGCGGAGTTGATGAGAACATCTGGGGCACCCCATTGAGCGTACATAGCCTCTACAGCAGAGTCGACGGCCTTCTCGTCACGAACGTCAACCTTGTAGAAGGTGACTGGGACACCCGTCAACTTGTGGAGCTCAGCAGCAGCCATGTCTCCATTCTCTTGGTTGACGTCGAAGATAATCAAGTTGGAAGCACCGGCCTCAAGACAGGCGCGTGCCATGTTGTTACCAAGTCCGCGAGCAGCACTATTAAGAAATGTTAGCAGAAGCGCAAATTAAAGTATCTGGATCCATTGGAACGACACGTTGGGGGCATATGCAATCTCAGCCCTTCAGAGATTACTGAGACATGCCAGCACTTCGATCTAGGCAGTTTGAAAATGAGAACGAACTAGAAAGGCTTACCCAGTGACAACAATAGTCTTGCCCATCACACTCATGCTCTTCATAGTTGGAGTCATCGTGTCGTGAACCTTCTTGGTCAAAGGCTCACATGGACCAGATTCAAAAGCACCTGCGACAGGCTCATCCTTGTGCGCAGCGGTGGCTTCGTCGACGTTAATGATCTTCTCAATCTTGCCGTCTTTGGTGTACAGGGTGACCGGAACCTCCTTCTCAGAAACGATTTCGTAGTCCTGCTTGACGCTGTTGGAGACCGATCGAATGGCAGTGAATGTAGGAGAGAAAGCCTTTGGCTGGTTGAAAGCGCGAACCGAGACGCGGCTGGCCGATCTGGCACCGCGGAAAACAGATCGTGCAGCAGACATGATGGATGTTTGGTAGTGATGAGGGTAAAAAAAAAGTCTTGCGTTTGTAGGGTTTGCGGATTACTGGCTAGACAGGGCCGTAATCTGACGGTTTGTGTAGGGAGATGATTTGTTGTGGTTGTGGTAGAAAGAGGAAGGAATTGTCTTCTCTATGCTGTATTAAAGTCGGACTTAGGAAAGCCGAGCTTAGACCGGGCAGAACTTCTCCAATCTTCTTCCTAACAATGATATCACTGAAGTGGATACCTCGAGTTCAGTTGTTCCACTGTATAGGCTTCGTGGATCGAGTCCGCTTTTCGAGTCTGGAATTACTGGGCGTCTATACAAATATGCTAACGATACTGTTAGCAGCTCGCCTCAACCATCATCAGTGCTCCATAGCAACCAACCTGAAATTTATCGTCTTGACAGCAACACAGAGACAACAAGGCGGCAATGAAATGCTGAGCGGCGAGACAGGATATCGTACAGAGTCGATACGAAACAACGATGTCGAGGAAAGATATTAAGAGATGTAGTCGAAATCCAGCTCTTGGTGTTCCGTCTATTCTAGCAGGTCTTTCTGGCAAAGCAAAGCAAGTCTAAGTGGCAACAGAAAAAAGGAGATGCAAAGATGATTCTTGCGTCGAAGCCACAGGAGAAAGGCCGAATTTATGGGAAAGGGGATCGGCGACTGGAGGTTGGTCTGACGAAAGCTTTGTCAGAATGGCCACGCGGGACAGCGGTGGTATTTCTGGTAGGGCTGAGGGGGCGGTGGAAATGGGGAGCTGAAAAACAAGAACGATGAGGGAGCGGGCAGCTGGGAGTCAAGAGGACGACTTTTATATGGAGTTCTTGGGCCACCAATGACTCGGGGGGGGGCACACAAAAGGTGGTATGGGATGGTCTGGAGGGAGCACAGCTGGGACTTCCATCACCTTTTCAAGAAAATATCGGAGACTCGCCATTGTCCCAAACGCCTCCAAGCTTATCAGCAGGGTAGCACCGGGGGCAGCAGGGGCGCGCCAGGGTAGCTCCAGTGTGGCTTCAGGGAGTCCGTGCGGCGCGCATAGTCTGGCCCACCGTCAACTGTGGATCGCCCTCTAGGCGCAGGGCCCATTCCCTGCCTAACGGGATTGCGGGATACTGCTGTAGGCTTTTGGCTGCCCTCGGAAACCAGGATGGACGAGCCGGGAGGCCAGCTCGTCAATGCTCCAGGGACCGCCTTCGCAGATGGCCGAAGCATGCGGTGTCGTTCTCCATCCTCCGGCCTTCACGTCGTGTCGTGGGGGTAAGAGACATACATAGTACAGACGGCCGTGTCGCACTGTTGCAGCAGAACCTCGACCCGACCATGCCCCCTAACGGTCACAACCACAACACCACTCACTGCACTGCACTGCGCTGCACTGCATTGCAATGTCCTGCACGAATGCTCCCCTCACTCCTCCCCGTGTTCTTGCCAGGAGGAGGCGGTGTACCCCGTACCTGACGCGACGGAGGTCCAGCTGTTCTCGTGCCGGTCGTACAGCACCACGCCCAGTCCCCCCTAGAACGTGCTGGGCTGGTCAGCAACATTGCCCATTGCTAATAACAGCTTCACCAGGAAATATGTGATCAGCTGGACCATCTCAAATCTCCGCCCCCCTGGACCTGTCAATATTGCTCCTGGAAAGGGGAACAGAACAGAACAGGGAGAGAAGCGAGCCTCTGCTCTCGGATAGTCTTGCCCGCAAAACGTGGCCGGCTGCGCAACAATGCGTCTTTGCGTGGCACCCAGCTTGTCTGACAGTGATTTAGTGCACGATGGACCGGTCGTGATTGGATTGGGCGGACCACGCCGCATGCCAGATTGAGTAGCCTACGTGAGGAAGTCAATGGCTTGCTGGGAACGGGGACAAGGCGAGAAGCAAAGTCCAAGGAACCGAAACCAGCGGGAGCGTGTGGAGATGATCTAGAGTCATCCTGCTTAGCAGCAAGATCGCCGACGCGACATCAAACCTGAGATGGTGCAACCAAGGTGGCAAATCTCCAGTCGAAAAGCGGAGGGCAAGGTTTGCACCAAAGCGACGCTTGCGGACAGGCGTCTCCATTCCATCTGAACGATGAAAAAGGATCTCATGGCGGGCGTGGCTATCATTGCCCTCCCGCAGCGACCGAAGATCTACCAAGGAAGGACGATCACACCAAGCGACCGGCGGTGAGAACGGCCACTTCATCATCGACGGGGCAAGACGTTTCACAGACATGCACACAGACGATGCGAGAAACGGCAGCAACGGCAAAAAACCAGACTGCAATGGTCCGTCATCTGATGCAGCAGAAAAAGTGTAAGCTGCTGTGTCGTATTTGCTGGCCTTTTGCGGGAATATTGATTTTTACTTCTTTTGATATCAAACACGATCGGTCATGAGGCTCAGAGTTTAATTTTGGACGCAGAAGCGAGATTCTCATCTCCCTGGCCGGGCAGGGCGGACAGCCAACCAAGCTGGCTTCTAGAAGGAGAAAAAAGAAAAAGAGCTTCGTTACTTCCGTACCGGTAGAGTGGCAGCCGCATCGCCTTTGCTGGGCATGGGCTGGGCATGGGGGTAACAAGGCCCACGCTGCACCTCCCTTGCCGATGGCCAAAAATATCCCGGTGACTGAGAAGAGATTCATCACTCAAGGGATACGTCTTCTGACTCGCCATCTTCAACTCGAAACTTCTGATATGTTGTATCATTTCGCTCTATCCTGCTCTCCCTCCTCGCCATCAAGGCAACGCTCGAGACTGCGAGCAGCATGCAGACTTTTCGCTCATCGGCAAAGCTTATTCGCGCGGCATTCTCACTAATCATGGCCGGAGATAATCCTGCCCGGGGACGCCGTCGAGAGCTACGCGCTGGCGTATAGCTTATGCCTAAAGCATTGGTACGACTATAACATTCCGGTGTAGCACCTCTTTGTTTCTAGCGAGCAATTTTGCATGTAGGTTGATGCTTTCTGGCCGACCAAGATAACAACTTCAGAGAGGAGAGACTGAAAGCAAGCATGGCCGAGGGTTCCGACCGGGCATCAACTTGGGATGCTCGCTTACAACTATTGAATCTGACCATTGTGGCCAGCAGTATCTCAAGATAAAGGACCAATTCCATATGTTATGTTGTGCAAAATGCTATCTGTTTCCGGAGCAAATGCGTATCGTCAATTTGAGTTCGTTTTAAAACGGGCAGAGTTGCAATCATTTGGAAGCACTGCATGCAGTCTACGGAGGTACCCCAGGAAATGGGGTACGCCGTTCAGTACAAGGGCCCAAGGGGCGATGCCGATAGCGGAGGTTGTTAAATGAAGCCTCAATACTATGTCAGACAAGCTGATAAATTCTCTGTGAAGTCTTGGTCACTTTGACTCTGTCACAGCTCCAAGTTACGTACTCTGGCATTTTTGCTTTTTCTTGTATGTACTTCCGGAGTGGTCTTGTGACCGTGGGAAATAACCAACATTCTTTGGCAAAGGCTGCTATTGAATAGGACTTCCAACTCCCCAATTTGTCACCTAGTTTTCGCGAGGTGTTATCAAAACACAAACGGTTTAGCAGTAAGTCACTTCATTAGCCGGAAAAACGGCCAGAATGGAGGCTAGTAGAGAGATATTGTAATTAGACTAGCAGCCAACAAGGAGATAGTGACCAAGACCAGAAACAGAATGATCCGTGGCCAAAAACAACCATTCCTGGTAATTCGCGTTGTCAACAAGGCTGGAACATCGTTGGCATATCTACTTTGAGTTCTAGTGCGTTAAGTAATAGAATCTACTCCATATCAGATATGATATGTTTAACGATGACTACTCCAGATGCACGTTCGTACAACTAGCTACATTTTCCAGACGGGTTGAGTAAAACATCCTTAGCTGAAATAGTGGAGCATATACCGTCCAGTATACTTGACTTTCTCTTCCAACTTTTGGCTTGTATCCTCCCACTTCAGCCCTAATCTCGCCTTGCAAAGCTGTGCTTGTCTATCAATTGTATCCAGAGGTCTGTTCTTGCTTTACCTTCAACCTCAGCTCTCACTCCCTCATGCCATGTACCAATACATAGTGCCAAGTGAGCAGCCGGAATTTTGGAATCGTGAGGTGCATGCAGTAAGGAGAGGTGCTGGCTACTGCCTGCACCATAGATACTCACTCGTCCTTGCGCTGCGCAACGGAAGCTGCTTAGATAATGTTGGCAGAGCTGAGAATCAATTGATAAAAATAGACTTTTCGTATCCTGCGTCCAATTTCATGTACACTACCTTATTCCTCTGGTCATCTGATTTGACTGAAGGCCAAGCTTGTCTTGAGTGAATTCTTTGTGCATGTGGTATACGCCATTGTTTTGTCCATGACAATCGAAGCTGCTGGCTGCCGTGTACCAGGTATAGAACCTTTCAAACACTGAACTATTCTGCAGCATTGGTTTCCTCCATCGTGCCGATGGCCTCGGAGCAGGTAAGGGCGGGACTTGAGGGAATTTCAGCCCTTAGGACCACTGCAACTTGCTGCAGTCAATTTCCAAGAACTGCGAGGCATGTCTTGATGTGAGGTACCTTACACAACAAAAGCCAGAACAAGTATCAGATATGTGCTTGGAACTTGGATACAGATGATCTGGGGAAAGACTCGAGATTTAGGATATACGACCTATGCAGCCTTGTGCTAGAAATGTGTCACTTATTTGAGACTTTTGCACTGCCATGCACGCTATGGGAACAGAACGAAGGTACCTAAGACCCAAGCCGTTAACTTCAAGAGCGATCTAATCAAGTGCGAAGAGACAGAATAAAAACAAAAAGAGTTGCAGTTTATTTGATTGTGTTTATGTACCTCTCACTTCATCTCCAAGTATTCGCAATTCGTTGCTACGTTTCTCGTCTCTCATGATTACACCATTCAATTATACATCCTCATCCACCATCGCTAAAACTCCCCAACCCCTCGGGATAAATCCCTCAAGCCTTGCTCTCAGGCTTGTTCGCGCTGTCATCCACAACTTTGTCCTCCGGACTGAACTTCATACTGACACTGTTGACACAATGTCTCTCATCCGTGGGTGTAGGGTATCCCTCCCCCTTAAACACGTGTCCCAGATGGCCCCCGCAGTTTGAGCAGACAATCTCTATCCGTTGCATGCCAAGTGTGTTATCGACATGCCTGGTCACTGCGCCGGGGATGTTGTCAAAGTATGCAGGCCATCCACAGCCGGACTTGAATTTGTGTGACGCCTTATAGAGAGGAGCGTCGCAGCCGGCGCAGGTATATACGCCACTGTCGGGCATATGCTTGTCGTATTTGCCTACGTATGGAGCCTCGGTACCTTGGTTGCGAAGGACTCGGAATTGCTCTGCAAGGGAAGGTTAGTAGTGTGTTATGATGGTGGGGTTATGGGAGGGGCATTGTCATGGACTGACCCTTTGAAAGGACGGCTTGCCACTCCTCCTCACTCTTCTGAACTGGGAATGACATTTTGGGTGCGGAGCTGTTGGAACTGAATAGGCTCGAAAGGAATGGGATCATAGGCATAGACCTCAAAACAGTATTTCGGCTGAGTGGTTGAAGTGATCGGTAACTGGCTGTTGTGCGTGTGCTGAAGTTGCTTAAAGTGTAGAATGTACGGACCACAGTTGGGAAAGTAGGAAAGCGCATGAAGCCTTTAATAGCAGGAATCAATGGAGATGGGACGGTGTTGCTCGAGCGTGAGCTGAGAATGTTTGGAATCATCGGCAGTATTTCAAATAGCTAAGGTCTACGCCACACAAGGCTGATGCGGTCATCGACACACCTGTTCTAAAGCGGCGATCTCCACTGCGACTTCACACATTCACGGACCCCTAGGCTTAGAAGGGTGGATTGAGGACAGACAGCGTGTGTGGAATCAATCCTCGAACAGCTCAACCAGCCTTGCGCTGTCGTATCTTCTTGCTGTCATCTACATTAATTACGCACACAACTATGTCGCGCAGAGCCCCCGACCCAGCTGCGGAGCGCGCAGCTCGCAATACCCAGACTCTCAAGAGCCTCGTCAAGTTGGAGGGGAACAAGACATGTGCGGACTGCAAGAGGAACAAACGTGAGCGACATAGATTGACATGGCGCATATTGACATAGCTAATCATCTTTTTGACAGATCCCCGATGGGCCAGCTGGAATCTCGGTATCTTTATCTGTATCAGATGCTCCGGCATACATCGAGGAATGGGAACACATATCAGCAGAGTCAAATCAGTAGACTTGGATGCGTGGACAGATGAGCAACTACAAAGCGTGTTAAAATGGGGAAATGCAAGAGCCAACAAGTACTGGGAGGCAAAGCTGGCGCCAGGACATGCTCCATCGGAGGGAAAGATTGAGAACTTTATCAGGACGAAGTACGAGTCAAAGCGATGGGTTATGGAAGGTCCAATTCCAGACCCATCTACCCTTGATGTGGAAGGAGATGATGATATTCCCTTGAATCTTGTCAAGGAGAAGCAGAACATTGAACGTTCTGCTTCGCTGAAGGCCGCAGGACCGGCAGCAGCCTCGCAGATTAGAAGAGCTCCCCAACAGGACCTTTTCGGAGACGACTCCGCGCCACCTCGACCCAGTACAACTACACCAGTGGCCAGAGTTGCACCGAAAGCTGAACCTGCACCACCAAAACAAAGCAAACCAGCAGACTCTCTACTTGGCCTCGACTTCTTCGGCACTGAAGCCCAAGCTCCAGCCCGCCCAGCCAGTGCTGCACCAACACCAGGCGCACAATCAAGACCAGATCTGAAGCAGTCCATTCTCTCCCTCTATGCTTCTGCTCCTCGGCCGCAGCCTCAACAGCAAATATCCCATGCGTCATCTGGATCATTCGGTGGCATGCAATCACCCACTCAGTCTGGGTTTGGAAAAATGAACGACGCTTTCGGTGGGCTGAGTTTCTCAAACGCTAGCTCTCAACCCGCCCCAGCAAAAGCCTCTGCATTCTCAAGTTTTGGAAATCTTAGCAGTCCTCGATCATCTGTTTCTTCGCCACCACCCCTCAGCGGTGGCAGTTTCTTCGATGCCAAACCTGCCGCGAATAGTACTCCAACACCACCACAGCCAACACGGGGATTTAGCTCATCTAGCGGATTTGGAGATTTTGATTCGGCACCTGGTGTATCACCCATGGTGACTACGACCGCCAGTTCAGGTCTTGGCGACCTTTTCGATTTCACTACCCCAGCAGCAGCGGCTCCCGCTCCCGCAGCGCCAAAACAAACAATTGCTTCTCCTACTATGCAACAATCATCTGTATTCAATCTCTCATCCCCACAGGCCACACAGCAGGCCGCACCACAGCCCGTTGCTGTTGAATCGGCTGGCTGGGGTTCGAATAGCGATGCCTGGGGCTCAAACAACGCTTGGAGTGCACCTGCACAAAAAAGCCCCGTGAACCAACCCCTTCCACCTGCGCAGACATCAGCTGGAGACTTCGGATGGGGTTCTACTTCTGGCTCTCTAGCCAACCAAAGTATTGTGCCTGGCGGAGGTGGCGGATTCAATGCCGCAGGTGCTGCGCCAAAAGTTAGTGCTGATGAGGATTTTGGAGGTTGGAGCAGTGCTGCACCTGTTACACCCGCAGCCAATGCATCATCTACTGCGAAACCGGCGACAGGCTTTGCTACGAACGACGATCTCTTCTCCAATGTTTGGCAGTAAGTGAGCAGGAAGACAGAGACGGGATAGTCTTTAGAGGTGACGAATTGGATGCACATGAAAAGTAAATAGACGACCATGTTCTTACGCACGGAATGCTTTCTGTAACAATCAATGCATGCTCCAAAAATCCATTTGTTCAACTCATATATTGGGCAAGTAGCCCAAACTGGACCTTTCAGACGCTAGTTGCTGTACACATAATTTCGCCCATCCTTAACGCCCCTGCTATGCTGCGCGTGTGTCGTGCGTCCTATATCATCACCAATCCATGAAATACAATTCACCCAGGTATGAGCACAGTACGCCAGAGCTTCCACAACTCCTCTCTTCCCAGCCCCCTGAATAAACCATCCATCTCAACCCCTAGAAGATCCGTAACAGCAGGCCCCAGAGAATCCATAGCCCTATTGCCCCCGCTGAGATGATGCCGGCCAGCTTCAAGATAGCGACCTTGTTTCCCGTGGCTGCCATTCTGCCTAGCCGTCCTGCGGATCCTTTCAAGCTCGCTGACATGCTCGAGAACGTATCGGACTGGTTTGTGTTAGTCAGGCAACCCGGCATACAACTACCTGCCGGTACATACCGTGTTGTCAATCACATCCTGCGATCGGGCATTGTCATAGATATCTATCGTTACTCCGCGCAGAGCTGTGACTTTGGAGGATAACTCTGCCAGCCGGTTGTTGTTCTGGCGCTCGCGCTCGTATGCGTCCGACATGGCTGCAGAGTATGTGTGGTCTTTGGGGGTGGTGTGGTAGAGGCGGAGAAGTTGGAAGGTAATGGTCGCCGCGAAGTCCGCAACGACGGAAGGAGGTGATGCTACGAAGGGTTGTTTCGAGTTGGAAGTCTTTGTTCGGAGACTGCCCTGAGCGTCTCGATTGGACCTTTCTCCTGTAAAGTGGCAATACTTCTAGATCGCTGGGCGTCGCAAGGTAGGAGAATCTGACAGCGCCGGAGAACCCGTGTATTGGACAGTGTAAGAAAGTGCCTAAATGTCACAAGATCTTTAATGTTCGTACAGGTCGGGCAGTATTGGTGTTGTATCCGCGGTGGTTGCGCGGCCGTGGACTCAGCCACTCTTAAGTGGCTTGAATCATAATCGGTCGGCACGTTCGTCGTCATACGTAGGGTAGGCGTGCCGGGCGAAATGTCATCGAGGCTCTCTCTCACAACATCCCCAAACTTCTTACATTATTTTTGTCGCAGAATTCCTGCTCCTCAGCAAACGCCCTTCTTTCAATCTCTGGATTTTCTGCATTACCCTCCCTTCAGTATCTGCCTGCTGCAACGACTTTGGCAAAGCCGCGCGACCGCTCGACCGCTTTCGCGACCTGAGAGTTAGGGACTATTACCCCACCATACCCATCGAGCGCAAAGCCGGCGCATTCTACAACTAAGCATCTTTACTCTCCTCTTCCCCCGCGACTCTTTCAGCATGCCTTTAGGAATCCATAACCCCCTTCCAGGCTCCGTTGCATGTAAGCCACACTTCTTTGGAACCTCTGGAGGCCGGCCACTGCTTCGGCTGTGGCACAGCAATGCATTACTGACACGATGTAGCGGAGTGCAAAAAGTGTGGAAAGATTCTAGCCTCCTTTGTTGATCCACGACAAGCCTTTGGCCCCGATAAGATTATTCCCCCACAGATTCTTGCAAATGCAAAGGTACGTTGCTGTCTCTCCTTGGGGCGAGTACGATGTTGGGCATCGAGGAACCGGCTGCGCGGTGAGGGGATACTAAAATCATGCAGGGCCTTGCAATTCTCACCGTAATCAAAGCCGGATTCCTCGGATCAGGACGATATGGCAATGGAGTCGTTGTTGCTCGTTTGGCAGATGGCTCTTGGAGTGCGCCTTCAGCTATAGGAACTGGTGGAGCCGGATTCGGTGGTCAGATCGGCTTTGAACTTACCGACTTTGTCTTCATTCTCAACGACGCGGCAGCTGTGCGCACATTCTCTCAGGCTGGGAGTCTTACACTGGGTGGAAATGTGTCGATAGCAGCAGGGCCGATAGGACGTAATGCGGAAGCTGCCGGAGCCGCGAGTACTAGAGGTGTGGCTGGCATCTTTGCGTACTCAAAGACAAAGGGTTTGTTCGCTGGTGTCAGTTTGGAAGGCAGTGCGATTATCGAACGAAGAGATGCGAACGAGAAGCTCTACGGCCAGCGATTCACGGCCCGCCAACTTCTGGAGGGAGCAGTCCGACCTCCCCCAGCTGCAGCACCGCTTATGAACGTCTTGAACTCAAGAGTTTTTGCTGGAGTACGGGCTGGCGATGATGCCATGTACAATGACATCCCGGTCTACGATGATCGTCATGATGATGTGGTTTGGGAAGGAAAGCGAGGCAGTGGTATGGGAGAAGGCGTCCGAAGAGACCGTACAGGAAGTGTGAGTGAAACACCGAGAGGAAATCCCTCCGACTACGTGTACAGCGACAAGCCGAAGCGTGCCTCAACCTGGGCAGATGACATTTATGATCGGCCAACAGGAGCTGGACGTACCAGGACTGCCACTGGTTTTGATGATGAGTATGTCTATTCGGATAATGCCTCCAGGTCAAGCAATGGCCCTGGCCCAGGTCGGCCTGCCGCAGCCAAGCCGATATTCCAAAGTAAGACTGGCAGCTTGAGAGACAACCAAGCTGTGGCCCTCTTCACTTTTGACGCCGACCAACCTGGCGATTTGGGCTTTAAAAAGGGAGATATCATTACTGTCACAAAGAAGACTGACAGTACTAATGACTGGTGGTATGTGTGCGATTTTCCATAACTGTCCCGGTTACTGACTCTTGAAATAGGACTGGAATCATTGGCACCAGAACCGGAATCTTCCCCAGTAACTACGTCGAGATGAAAAAATAGAATGCCGGAGGAAGCAAGGGCAGCAAGGCCGAGACGGGAAAAGCGTCGCAGAACATTCCATCAACCTCCCACCGAATTTGTACACCTTCAATTCCAATGCTCTTTGGCAGTCTTTGTTTTCCTTTCGGAATAAAATGCTTTCTTTCCGCGTTCTTATACCTGCTAGGCGTCTGGTTCTGGCATTGTTATATGCTAAGCCTTCGTATCTGGATTTTCCCTGGCGTATATATATGGCTTGCGTTTTAAGCCTTTTTGACAGCGCTCCTCTTCATAATCAAAACTCTTTCAACTAGGTAATAGCTTAGCCAAGAATGAATTTTGATATCACACCTGTGCGAGCAATTTGACTCTGCGTGTTTCTTATGCCATACAATCTGAGTGAAAGCTTTTTGTGTTGGTGTCGTAAAGAGAATAAGCGACCAAGATCAAGGAGTCTTGGAATCACAACTGCTTGCTCAGATGAGAGACGACTTTATGTTCGCTGTAAACCGAGGTTATTCTCTACTTCGTTGACCTCCCCTCTCAGTAACAGAAGACTTTAGATGAACCGTTACTTTGGTACATTATATACACGGGAAAGTCGAATTGGTCTTTCACGTCGAATCGCTCTACCTGGAGTGTATTTACGGTTCATGGAATATGATACTGGAGCACTTGCTTTAAACTATCCTACCTCCTGTCGAGAAAATTCGTGCTTGCGTGGCTCATCCATTCTCTTATCTCGTTTACATTCTCAGCGCGGGTCTTCTCTTCCAGTGAATAAAATAAGAGTTTCTCGTTCTTTTTTTCACCCCCCTTAGCGAGCAGAAACGACCTGCTGAGCTGGTACTTACCAGACAAGCTCTTTCCTTCACAACAACGAAAGGTAACTTCCTAATCCCTCAGAATGAACAGAGCTGTTATCATCTGCCCATCGTCCTCTTCCTCTTCCTTCACTCCTCATGAATCATTACCTCAACCGCCCAAATATTGCTCCAATAGATATATCGCCATCGACATCACTTAAAGCATCATTCACTTTCCGCTCACCATCTTTAGAGCCAACATATTATTAACACACACTCTTTTTCACAGCTCTTATCGACATGGCTGACCAGCTGCTTCCTTGCTATAGTCGATCTCCTGCTCTCAGCAACGCTACCAACAGCTCGATACAGAAGACTCCGCCAGGTATGGTAGGAAATCCGAGGCCACTCTCGGGTATTAACGACGCTGAACCGCCTGAGATCGACCTCAATGACTGCACTTCCCTTTCGTCGATGCAAGGCAGTCCTCCGAGCCTCCTGGACGAGACAACCTTCCTTTCGGTTGAGAACGAGCCACCAGGGACTGACTTAGATGCATGTGCTCAGGGACCTGCTCTCTACAAGGACTCCGAGTCCTCATCAATAGAAACCAACCCATCTTGGCTATCCCGTACACCAAGTCAGTCTCCAGTTGCGGTCCTGGATGGTGGAGCTGAAATTTGCCCCAGCAGACCTAGCCGGGCCTCCAATTCCTCGATAGAGACAAATCCGCTTAGCTTGGCCGATACACCCAGATTGCTTCTGAATGACGGGGTCCCTAAGGGAGACCTTAGGGGATCTTCTGCTGTACTAACAGACCATCCGGATGATAGGGCAGACCGTAGCTCAGATGACTTGGAGCACTTTCCCAACTTCAGTGAACATGTCGCTACCGATGACGCCGAGGGCCACCAAAAGTCTGATCGGCGAGATTCTGCTATAGCGCCCCCTCCAGACTCTAGCAATACTTTGCCGACTCATCTTGCGTCTGGGGGCATGTCCCCAGGTGGTAGTACCAGTCTGCATAGTGCAAGTAACCAAAACTTGTACAGTGACCGTCGCGATCCTGATTCCCAGGATTCTGGTTCAGGCGCACAGCTTCATGGCACTTATCCCCAGCCCGCCACACGTGGCAACCACAGTAGTTCAGCCACTAGGCATGCCGAAGCTCTGTCTCGAGAGCTAGGAAAATACCGGTGTTTCCAGCGCGATCAACATGACAAAGTTTGGAGGCATGTAATGTCGAACCGTGTCTTGCCGAAATCCCGTGCGACATACTTAAGGGTTCAGGCCTGGATCCTAGCATGGCTGTTCATGTGCTACAGCCGACCTGAGGATGGTAAATACTCCCAAGACAATGATTATGACCGTATCAGTGTTGTCGGTAGTATTCTGAGGAAAGGGCATAAGTTGCTGCGAACGGAAGAGGAGGACGGCGACCTAAACAAGAGAGTCGAGATTCTGAAGGTCCAAGATCCAAAGCTCCGAGAGGCCGTAGCCACGTCAGTGAGCGAGCACGGCGAGTGGCTCCAAAAAATGACCTGGAATGGGTCGTCCATCCGAGGCCGTCCGGAGTTCTACGAGCTCTACAGAGACATAGAAACCGCGCAGGCGCCTTATTATCTGAAATACATCTCCCGAATGCTCGTTGTTGATATTTTAGATGCAAGAGCCAACCTAGTCAGTCCTTTCATCAAGTATTGTCGACCACAATGCTGACGAGATCTACCAGGGCACGACGGACAAGTTTTTGGCCGTGATTTTCGAGAAGGCCAAAAAGACCCAACGCTTGAACCGCCGTGAATCTCAGAAAAACGAAAATCCGGAGCTTGGTACTTACACGCCTTCGCAGATGAGCCCGGCAGAGCTGTCATAATCCTTGTCTTGCCGACCACACAAACTCGAGCTACGGAAATGCCTGCTCGTAGGAAGCTCCTGTTGTAGCGATTTCACTGTTCTTGTGCTTTTCTTTTGTTTCTTTTTTCGGGACGATTTGGGTGGGTGGGCTCAATCATTATGTACTTCTTGCTCAGCACGTTTAGCTTGGTCGTTCCTATGGGTAATGTCTGATCGACTCAGCGTCTTTTGGTTTTGTTTTGATTCTGTTCATTTTCTTTGCAAAAGTTTTGTATCTTTGGCGTTGCATTGTTGATTTCTTTTGTTACATCAGCCAAATACTCTGTTAACTCATGTTCTTGGAGCAGCAGAGCATCTCGCTGCGAAGAAGGCTGAACCGACGGGTCTGTTTCTATTATACCTTGAATACCCCCCCCCCCCCCCACGTTACAACTGGTCTGTTATGGTGCTAGGAGTCCACCGTGCCACTATCATGGGAGCAAAAGAGAAAGGAATAAAACAAGACGGATAGCCTTAGACTGTACTTTATTTTGCGAATCGTACTCAAGGTGATAGAGTCTCGTGCTAACAATCCTTTTGTTTTAAAGGTGACTGCTAAGTAATGATTCGATACCCAGCTCCAGAAAGCGAGAATGGATGTCAAGACTTGTGGAGTTTTTCTCATGGGCATAGAGAGGGGGCTTACTTCGTTAGTGCACTACAAGATCCACATCAACATCAGCACTATGGTGAGAAAGCCCACCGACTTAAGGATGTATGAATGCAACAACCTCATATGAACCAACACGGAACAGACAAGCCGGCCATGTCCACTAGAATGGGTTGTGAAATATTGTGCAGGTTTGCCACGTGCTGTCCGTTATGGGATACCTGCTTTGTGCTAGAGGGTTCTGCTGATACCTTCGCTGAGAATGGCGAGATGTGAACAGAGCCCCTGGGATCTTAACATGGAGAATCTCGCAAGCCTTGCTAGTCTTGCTTCCCTGGCCGCTGGGGCACAAAGGATGCTGGAAGCGGTTGGAAGAGGGTGTTCCAACGTCGTTTTCAAGCCCAGGTTGCTCTTCTACACCGAGTCGGGGCCCGCTTACGGGTTCCGATTGCAATGAGCGGATGTGGAAAGGATTGGGAATACGAGGAGACAAATGCCCATACAAGTGGTATTGACTCACGACCTGCTCATGCCTTGCTTGCATAGCTCATCTCGAAGGTTGTTCAGCGCAGAGTTATCTTCTTAGTACTGAAGCAACCAGGTAAGATCAGTAGTGGTAGATAGTGCGCTTCCGCTTTCTCACCAAAGAGAACGCGCAATGCTGACGCAGTCCACAAGTCCAGGAAGATCTGCTTAAGCGTACTAAGCAGAACTTGCCATATTGCCTGCTGGTTGGATCGGGAAACGACGAGATAGAAGTCCAACATATCTAAAAGCAATGGACTCGCAAACTTCGCTGTCCCCATGGCTTTCGTTAATTGTCTTTCTCTAAGCGATGCGAAAACAATTCTCTCCCCCATCGTTGAATCTAAAGGAGTCCTCTGCACTTGAGAGCCACTCATTCTCTCCATTAGGATTTAAACCCCCGAAGGGCGATCACCTGTTGATTCGTGACCATCCATAATGCAGAGTTTCCCCTCACATAATCTTGAGCCCCTTTCTTTCTTTGATCGTCAATCGCATACAGCCAGTCAAGATCGCTTCGCTACAAAAGAAAACAATAAAACCAAAGAATAGAGTTTTGGGAACGGTACGACAGGCCCGTCTCACCGTCAGACCTGCAAGTGCACAGCTCCGACACTGTGGATGGGTGCCTTGCACCAGGTCAAATCAGTCTGAAACCAAGGAGAGGGTGTGGTTATTGCTAGGGCAATAACCACCATTTGTGTGACCGATCTGATGGTGTTTGTTTTTGTTGTACGGCTCATCGGTACTAAAGATCTCTCAGGGCACACGATCGGTGACCAAGACTTGTATTGTCGCAATGACCTGCGCATAAAGGAATTCTTTGCATACTGACCGAGAGCAGCAAAGTCTTCTCGGCAGAGGGGAGTGACGATATTTGCACATGATCTGGATACGAGATGAGGGGTTTGGCGAAATGACTCGATGAAGATCGGCCTACGATAAGAAAATAAGGTCGAGTCCGATACGAGCGCACCCAAGGAGCGGAAGTAGGTCGATCGGAGGCGGCTGCGAACCTAAGGGCGATAACTTTATAGAAATCGTCGTACTGGTACTGTACCTTGGGACGGGCCCAGCCAACGAACGAAAGAATTCTTGGTGAAGGATTTTAACTCTGGTACCTGAATCTCACTGCGTTTCCCCGCCCGGTAAGCAGAGGGAGGAAGGGGTGGCGCCTTAGCTGTCGGGGGGTCGCGGCCTGGGAAAGTAAGGGGGATGCGAGCGTTTGATGCCCCCCCATCCCAGAAAGAAAAAAAAAAAAACGCGTGATGGTGCTTGTGAAAGGCCATTGGGAATCGATGCTGGACTGCAAGGAGCCGGATTCCGCATGGGCATCGAAACGTCTCCTCTCCGCTTCCCTCGAATCTTGTCGATTTGCTGTGCTCCCTGCTCCGTGGCACCCATCCTCAACTCGGCCAGGAACTAAGTTAGCCACGGAAATAGGCAGACGAGAAGGCTCTACTTCGGGAGGGAAGCGCAGAGGGAGGGAAGGGAAGGCAGCGTCGAAGGAGGCGCAGGCAGACCATTTTTGCTCATGGCCGGTGCCAATACGAGCCATGTTGTGATTTGCTTTGCAAGATTGAAATTTCGTCTGGTGATGCGCTTCCGGTGCCAAGCCGGCCAGTGATGGCTGCGGCGATGGAGGTGCTGATGACTAACGGCCCCTTTTAGCGCCGCAAAAGCTTGACCCGGAGCGGCCGAGTAAACACAAGCATGGAAGAGCAGAGAACAGAAGAGGCTGAATGACAACAACCACCATCGTCGGGCATCCTGCCGAGGCCGTTCATGCCTCTGTGCCGGCCTTCCTGGTCTTACGTGTGTTCTGTTGGCCGCGGATGGATCGGTCGGTGGTCCTCGGGTGTGCTGGTGGTTCCTCCACTTCCCAAAATCGCGTGGGTTTGTTTAGGTCGCGTCACCACCTTTGCACCATAACACGGGCGTTATTCATCATTGACGCTTGGCATGGCGGCAGGGGAGTCCATACCATACCGTCGAGACTTGTATATCTTGCCGGATGGAAATAGACACGAAGGAGAGCGAGCGTGGAAACAAGGGAACAAGGCAATTGAGCCACCCAATGAGCGCGGGCCTTCGCTAAGCAGCGCGCATGCAGGAACGCCCACTTCAATTTCGAGGAACGCCACGGCTCGACTTTATTTGCACCGGCGACGGCTGCCATTGGCTGGAGGGCCGGTGCAGTGTCGCTCTCTCCATCTTTTCTTGCGCTTATCCGTATCGCGCTGCATCCACGCCGCCCCTGTCCCTGTGGTGTGGTGTGGTGCGGACGGCACTCTTAGCATCATCTCTATCCCTATCAAAAGAGGATCTCGGGATGTGATATCGCCGGCCTAGTGTCGCCAACACGAACAGGAACGGGGAATACGAAGCAGCAGGAGGAGGGAAGGATGGCCGTCAACGGGGCTGCGTCGACTTGGACTTGGACATGGACATGGACATGGACATGGGAGGAGCTGTTCGGGAAGGAACAAGAGGTGCTCGGGGTGACAGGCCACTCACTCACTCACTCATGACTGCTCCATCCCTCACAGCGCGCGACAGGTCAACTGCCAGGTCAATACGCCGGTCGCCAGCCAGGGGCCTCTGGTGATCGTCCGCCACTCCCCCAACTAATCTATGTTCGCCGCCGTAGGGCAGGGTAGGTGCATATGGATGATCGCGCTATCGTCCCAAGTCTCTTTCATTCATATTCTGCCCTCTCCCGCTGCAGCTTGACTCCTGCCATCCTTCTTCCTTACATCCTGTCCATCCACACTCCAATTCTTCCTTCATCTACACCCGTCGACTCACTCGTTTCGTTGACTTTTCCCATCTCTTCGACTTTCTTGCCCACCACTTCCACCTTCGACTTCCAAGATGCCTTCCTACCGCGTCATCTCCCTCGCCGCCCTCATTGCCGTTGCGCAGGCCATCACCGTCACTTCCCCAACCAAGAACACCCTCTGGAACTCGGACAACTCCAACACCATCACCTGGACCTCCGTCTCCACTGACCCAACCACCGTCGACATCTACCTCGTCCACCAGGCCTCGCAACCCCAGATCAGCGACCTGCTCTTCAGCAACGTCGATATCTCCAAGGGCTCCGTCGACGTCAGCGGTCTCCAACTCCCCACCGGAGAGGCTTACCAGATCAACTTCGTCAAGCCCCAGACCACCGCCCAGATCTACGCCCAGTCCGAGCAATTCAACGTCACCGGTACCGCTTCCAGCGCGACCTCTACCTTGGCTGGTTACACAGGTCCGACTGCCACTCCTTCCCCCAGCTCCACTTCTTCCTCGTCTTCCTCGAGCGCTGTTTCCTCCAGTACCTCGTCGGCGTCGGGTGAGTCTTCAGGAACATCCACGCTGACTTCGTCCTCAGGTACCGCTTCCACGCTCCTGACCACCTCCACCGGCAGCTCCACCACCTCCACCGGATCCGTGACCACCACCCACTCCGCCACCGGTGCCAGTGCCACGGGAACCTCCACCAGCTCATCCTCCGCCACCTCAGCTTCTGCCTCCGGCAACGCTGCTGCTGCCATGACCGGCTCCGCTAAGGTCGCCGCCATGGTTTTGGGCGCCGTTGCCATGTTCGCATAAATTCACGGATGATGCGATGTGTGCTTGGAAAGGGATTCGTCCAGAGGAGAGATTAGAGCGTCTTGTTCTCAGTCATGACGCGTCTGATGCGTGAAGGGGGAGGCTGTTTCCAATGCTGGTTGCTTCACTTGCAACGGATGGGTTGATCTTGGGACGTCCTTCAAGGATTCGAGATGGATTTGCAGCTTGTTCATGACTTCGCTTTATCGTCGGCTAGCTTACTCGGTTTAATGACGGAACGGGAGGAAGATGGGCGGGCATATTTGTCCTTAATAGACATTTTCTTCTGTAATATATGCCATAGAAGAATCACGACGGTTTGATGGTACTAGATGTTTGACCGACCAATGTGTGTTGTGACATGTGATGTGTGGGTGGTTGACAACCCGTTGCCTCGTTTTACAAGGGACGTCCCGACACGTCAAGACAATTCCTCCACAACGTTAACCGCACCTTAATCCGACATCTCTCCATTCCCCCTCCTCCGCCGTCATGCAGCCCAAAGCAGCTCAGCCCTACCCAGAAACCAGTCTCACTTTAAAAACCCTACCTACTGCCTCCCTACCTTAAACTGCCGTACCGTACCAACCCGTTCATCTCAAGCCGGTCTTCCCAACCCAGGGAATCCCAACAGCCACTAAAACCGGTCTACATTCCTCGGAGCTTTTTTTTCGCCTTCGGGATTTTTCCATTCAAACTTTCCTTCTCCGTACATCTATCCCTTGGCTTGTCCTTAGACCGGCCATGATGGTAGAGAGATATATATACCTCCCCGCAGCCTTACGGGGCTCGTTAGTAGGCTGGCCTGGTTGGCGTCGCTTGTTGGGTGAACGGGCGCTGGGCGCGCAGAGGGGGGAGGGAGGGG
>PDLM01000006.1:1425804-1487853 GCA_003369665.1 Coleophoma cylindrospora | reverse complement strand
CTCTTGTCTGGGGGAGTTTGGATGAGAGGGGGAGGAAGGAGAAGAAAGTCCAAGTAGACGAGGAAGCGCACTTGCTCGCTAAGCAGATGGGGGAGGACCTCGTGGTTGGGTTTCTTGGGGGGTTAGTTGGGATGCAACGGGGAGGAAAAGTGGCGATGGGGTAGATGACCTGGGACGTTGATGGACTTGGTGGGTGGTTCAATCGTGCTTGAAAAAGAGAGGGAGAGTGGTGGGGTGGGGTGGGGTGCAGGGGAAGAGATATAATTAAGTGTTTCCCCCCCCTCAACCCACGAGCCGCCATAGCAAGTTGGGTTGGAAGCAATGCTTGGCTTTGTAGAAGCGTCGGTATTGCTCGGGTATGCTGATTATATGATGGTTCCTAGTTGTGACTCCATTGCTACGTTCCTTCATGATGGGAAGGGGTGATGTCTATCGGTGCATGGTCTTATGTCCTCGTCAAGAGAACTCTTGAAAACTTGATCGGTGTGTTCTCCTACTTGAAGGTTTTTCGTCTAATTATTTAGTACCATATAACATGTCTATCCCGCCGCATTCTCATTGCATTGTATTAGGGTATCAAATTAGAAGAGGAAGCAAGTCACTTGCTCTCAACTCTTGCCGCACATCTATTCAACTATCTCGTCTCTTATTTTGTTAAGCACCCAAGCTCGGCTCAAATCGCATCATCTCATTCAGCATCTGCAGACTGAACCCATCTCCTTCGCACAGACTCAAGAGCCACTCAGCATCCATCTGACCCATCTCACCAATCCTGCCCTCCCACCTTGCTTCAACCGACGTCGTACTCGCAATCCCATCCTGTGCCGGATAAGATTCCGGCATAGAGGACAAGCCATCCACCTCGTAACCCTGGTCATAGGCATATGAGTCATTTTGCGGAGTCTCCCCCTGTCCACCCGAAGAGCGGACATAGCTCTCCTGTGCAGACGTGAAGTGTGTAAACCCATCTACGGTTGATGCTGGTGTGGGAAGAGATAGTTGACTCTGCGGAGTCTTCTTGGTTGTCATGGTTGGTGAGTGGAGTTTTGGATTTGGGCCGGGTCCTGGCGTCGACGAAGGACCCCGTGCCATAAACTCCATGGTGGCTCCAATCACGGTTTCTAATGCATCTCGATATTTTTTGACGACTGGAGTGCGCTCGGCCATTACGAAAAGTGCCGAGGAACAGGCTCGCAGGTCATTTGAGACCGTGAAGGTCCACAGAGATGGAGAGAGAAATAGACAATAGCTGAGATAGGTTAGTACTAAGACTAACTCGAAGAGAGATGTACTCACCACATCGTCACACCCGCAATGAAAACTGAATGCAAGGCAATGAACGAGTGACCATAGGAGTCACGTTGATGCAGCCGCTTGAAGATCTGGCATATCTGCCCTGAAGCCTGCAGACACAGCGCAATTCTATGGTCCGTTGAAGGTAGGATCATCAAAAAAGGCTGAAGAAGTAGTCGAACCGCTTTGTAGTAGTGCATGTTCAAATAGTCGGATTCGTAAGGCGTGGAAGGAGGAAGTGCTCGATGCCAGTCCTCGAGTAACCTCAGAGTTGGGCTGATCTTTGAGATCAGAGAGGATATCGGTCGATCGACTCGATAAATGGTTCCTTGGATATGGGATTCGAGGCGCTTCAGCCGAATACATTGTACGCCGAGTGTCAGATTCGAGGACGGCCTTGAAGCTTGAAATGTAGGCGAACGAGACACGGCAAGGGTTCGTGCTATGAGACTGTCATCGCGGACGGTATCATCAATCTCCAGTGGCAAGGAGGCGTCAATATCTCGGTCGGCAATGCTGTATGGGCGGCCAAGAGAGACGGCAATGACTCGCTCTAGAAAATAAACGCTCCAGAATAGTCGTCGCCTTAGCTGTCCTTCGTATGGACTGACATTGCCATTGTTATAATGTGCTTCGCGGTGCAAGCCTAGATCTACGCATGTCCTCATTGCAAGCCCAATCATATACCAGATACCCGAGTTGGACGGCGACCGAAGATTATACAAGACCAATAGCGTCATAGCTTCAATATTATTCACTGAATGGGATTCTCTGGCTGCAGATATATACTGCAGAGCCGCCATGAAAAAGTTCTCAGGCGGTGTATAGTCGTAGGGTTCGGTGAGCTTCAGCATTGTGGCTCCAATCGCATAGATCATGTACATCTTGAAGGTCCCAAACTGATCCTGAGCACTATTATTCTTCTGGACAAATCGGTTGGCATGCCGTTCCAGAATATCCTTGCGATCCAAGAATGGATACCGAAGGTGTAGTCTGGTAAGGTATGCATCCAAGATACGAGCTCCCATGTCATCATTTGGCGGCCCAGCGCTGTTCCTCTTCAAGTCAGCCAGACTCAAAGGTCTCCCATTGTGCTGAGCCTCGCTGACGGTAGATGCGAGGGCTTTGTTCCATACGGTTGCTTGCACCATCTGCCCAAGGTTGGTCGCGAGCGAGAAGCCGGATGCTTCTCCAACATAAGCGCCTTCACCACCCAGACTCAGGAAGCCCACGATATCCGCAATATTGCTCTTCCTTCGCTCGTCCTCGGAGTCGGTTGGCGACAGAGTAGCATAATGGTCAAGAGAAGGGTCGCGCTTACGCTTCTCGCCTGGTGGCTCTTTGGTATACGCTGCGAGCTGAGCTTCAAGGAAGGATATCCGTTCAAGAAGGGCCTGATTAGGACCACTGAGACGGATCAGTCAAGCTTCCTTCACGATCTGGATGAACTCACCTGTTGTATTCCTCAATGGCAGAAGGCGGTTGTATGCACTCCTCCTTTGCAGTTGCACAATTGGCACAAACGGGGAAGCCAACACACTTCTGCTTGCGCTGTCGACAACGTTCACACGACTTCCGAGCTCGCTTGGAGGGCCGTGGAGCTTCAGCCTGCCCTTGATCATGGATCTGGACCTGAGTACCTTGACCTTGATCTTGCCCGCCAACACTTGTAGCCATACTGCGTCGCAATGGTCCCACTACTTCGTGAGCATGCGTGACGTTTGGTGCTGAGAGTATACCTTGGGATGCCAGGCGATCATGATGGTGGGACGAAGTTATGGAGAATATTTCAATAATATGGATGCTGGGGAAGAGAAGGATACCATGAACGAATGATCTAGCAACCGGAGGAGTTCAAAGAGTGGATGGCGCATGGGTAGGGACAGCGGTGCAGTCCTTATCTTTGGCCGTTGTGCATTTCCATTTGCATGCTTATCGTATGGCCGCGGGCAAATCATAGTCCGTCGTCATTCAATGCGCGAGACCGTCACCCGGTCACGAGATCAACATCCAGCTGCAACTGTTGCCCGTCTAGAGATGGCAATTCCAAAATCCATATATATCTGCTCTACCTCTCCCATATTTCCCATCATCCCACCCAGCTGCTCGTCCTATGAGAATGCCCTTCGCGGTTGCTGCGTCCTTGAAAATTTGTGACCATTTGTGACCAAGTAAACTGCACCAAATAGTGTCTAAAATGCGTGCGATAAAGTATTCATATCCTGTGGACATTATATGCATATTCTACTTTCTTCTTCCCAAACGCCTTACATGCGCCGTTGTAAATGCAACAATCCTCGTACTGGTTAACCTCGATTATCTTCTCCCTATGTGGAACTAAGTGTAGCAGCAATCAAGATGCACGCCACTTTCGCAATGGATGCTAACAAATAAATTGGTTTGCAGCCCCCGTCTACTTTGGTGCCCTTGTCCGTTTGTAGAATAACACATACGTATTGGCCGATTTGATATCTGCGATTGTGGCTTTTGAAAGCCGCGTATCGTTAAACACCCACCATTCCTTCTTGCCCGTCTTATCCTCGCCATTTTGCGTGACAGCGATGTAATGTCCGGCTGAAAGTGCGTTGCCTATATGATGTATTGTAGCATAACAATGATAGATAAATGGTCCTTTAAACCCATCGTCCAAGTCAGGACTATTCATCTCCTCTGGCTCTGCTGGAATTGTATATGGAGTCATGTCCAACGGCTGTTGGCTCCCAACAGGAAACGTGATTGTAGTCTTGATCTTTGCTAATCCTTCTTGAGAAGCAAATCTGTTCAGCTGAATTACCAGATATTCTGGCAAACGAGCCAACTGCTGTTGAGTTGTTGCTGCCTTTTTGACTTTACATTGGTCACACTTGTAGTCATCCAGGGTCTCTGTTCTGTTGTACTGTCTCTCAAGCGCATCTGTCAGTGACTCTGTCCCTCGAGGGATAATGGCAACGCTGATATTGGTGAAAGGAGAAGATCGCCTGGAGACATAGTGACAGTTCTCGCAACGAGTTGTAGTCAACCACATTCCTTGCATGTGTTCCGTAATCAATGACCCTTCATGGCTCCGGTACTTTTCCCAGTCTTCTCGTGCACAACTTAATGCAGACATCTTGGCTCTTTTCTGTTCCTCGGCTGTGGTCAGATCTCTTGGAAATGCTCGGTTGCGTAATGGATTGAGTTCGTCGCTAAGAATATCGAGGATAAATTCAAGGAATTCGGCAGAGTCCTGTTGGCTAGGCCCCCCGAAGCTTTCAGCCTGGTGTCTCTGGCCTCGCATGCTGTGAAGTCGATAAACGTAGTCCTAAAGCCACCGTTAGCTCTGCAAGAGAAATCGAGAATGCAACTAACCCTGAATGTCTTTGGGGTGATATGTGCGTATTGGCCATTCCATAAGTACCGAAAGAGATTGCCCACATTTCGGACCATCAACTGTGGTGGATCAGTGGTTTCACCTTCCTTCCTTGGAGGCATTTGCGATGGGTATTGATAGTTGACCAGGAAGTTTCTCACAGGTGCTGTCACACTCAAGCATTGAATTGCCGCATTCATGTAGCAAGTATTCCCGAAGTTGTGAAGACCTGTATGGCCAGGTCGAACTTGATGCTCCGAGATGGACTCAATCTTACCACTCGGCCCATTCTGTGTAGCCAACAATGGGCCACCTGTCGAGGCCTTCTCAGAGATGCCACTGAAGCTTTGGCGAGGAAGGGCTGGGGCAGGCCGAGCTGGGGGTGGTGGCATGGTAGAAGCAAGTTCTCGTTGATGGGCATCTTCAGCTTGTTGAAATTGTTGGTTGCTCCGACTCGGAGCAACCATTGATTCCTGCAAAGATACCTCTGGGTATTTGCGGAAGAACTCCTCTGGTGTGCGCACATAGTATGCATCTTCCGGTGTCTCTCTCAAAACCTTATCCCAATTTTTCTCTTCTTCGGTTGTCAAGGGTCTGGATTCATAAGTTTTCCTACGCTCTTGAGCGAGCCTCCGGTTGTCGCGTGGAAATCTTCCAAGGGGCCGTGCAGGTTTGATACCATTGACGAGAGTTTGCCGTGGTGCTACTCGCAGTTCTGAACTTTGCAGTGACGCAGGGCCTAATAAATCTATCCAGGCATCCAAGCCACCGTACAGAAGTAACGGTTTATGTTTCAGTTGCTTATTATAAGCAAATTCGAACACAGCTCGTCTGAAATACTCCATTGGCCGATTGACAACATCACCGTCAGAGTCAATCCCCGTAGAGGATTGATTGTAGTACACCACTAGATCGAACTCGTTCCTCTGTGCGTACAGCTCTTGTTCTGCGTCAGGGCTAAGCACGATGCGTTCTTCCAATTGCTCCGCAGACATTCCATCAGTAAGAATATCAGGCTCGATGCATATAATGTACTGTGACATGATATGCCCTTCGTCAAACTCCTCCCGACTTCGAATGTCAACAAGAAGTATGCGGTGCCTACCAATCCAACTCATGAGCTCTCCTGGCGTTACCGTAGTTGACTCTGGTGGCAGATTGGGCTCCTGGGATATTCTTTTGGCAGGCATAAATGAGTTAGCAGGTTCTGCTGCAGGAACCATAGAGAAGTACTCCCTCCCTTCTTCCACAGAAGCCGGTGTACGTGCTACTTTTGACAGAGAAGATATGGAGTTTTGTCTAGAACTAGTACGGATGTGTGAGGTACGCTTGGTCGCACTGAAAGGTAAGTTGGGATTTGGTGTGCCATCTGCACTCCGGATTGACGCTGGACTATAAATGGCATCTGGAGCTCGTGGCATGGTTGGAACATCTACGTTTATAGGTAAATTCATTTTCATCGAACGAATAGGGCCTGATGGAACAGTTGGCATCTCCCGTGGGCCAGAAGGACGAGCTACAGGCTTAGTTGGAACCGCTGGATCTTGAGCTTTTTGTTCACTTGCTACTGGTGTGTTTAATGAGCCAGGTATTGTGATCGGACGAGTGCGGATTCGAGGATCCTGGACTGGAGTTGAGTTTTCGCTCGCACGTAATCGAGCAAAACGAGCTGCCAAATCAATCGGCGATTCGTCTTTACTCTTGACTACCAGAGGCTGGATTGCATTTCCATGAAGTGCATTGGGCTTCGGTACAACAGGCGGCTTCCTTCGTGGTTCAATGCTGTTTCTAGGACTAACAGACATTGAAGTCAGCGGACTTTTTAGAGATTCTGTGTCCCTGGTCCCAGGTGAAAGAGTCGAATTGGAGCCATTACTGGCAGAAGTCTGCGCTGACTGACTACGGATGTGCGTCTTGTCAACAAGACTATCAACTGCGCCAGAACCCGTCCCTCTTAAAGCTATTGGCTGTACTCCGTTTTTTGCGTTGTTTTCTTTGATGAGTTCCTTCACTTCAATAAACTTCTGATGTTGGTTATTTATCCTCTTCTTCAATGCTGTATAGAGTCGGTGCAGGTCACCTCGATCGGCCTGTAGCGAAGGGTAGTCTTTATGTCGAGGTATAATGTCCGTAGCGACAATAGAAGCCTTCATATACTCCTGCAGCGCAACATCTGGCCGTCTGAAATCCAAATGGGTGTCCGCCTGCTTTGCGAAGAGCTCCCCATCTTGGAGGATCTTCCGAATCGGCGCATGCACGTTTATATCCGGCTTCGCGCTCGTAAGGTCGTCGATATGAGGAAACACGCGATTCAACCCTCGCAGACCATCCAGTCCATTTTGCTTCATCCCGTTGTTGATGACAGTAGAGGTGACTGGGCCTCCTTTGCTCACCGTCGTCGTGGCTCGGGACGGAAACCCATCAGTCGCAGCAGGACTCATGTCAAGAATATTTCACTGTCCCGCTGCAGCATCTTCAGCAGACGTACAGGGGACCGTAGTATTGAGTCTTCCCAGTTCGATTGTTCGTTTTCGGGGGGAACCTTGATGGCGACTAGTCCACGTTGTGTAAGAGCAAGCCAGATGGACGCCTGTCCAGTATACGGTTAAGCAAAGCCGGCAAAACCTGAGGGGCAAGGTTATGATCGCAGGTCGAGCAAAGTTGGTGGGAATCAAAAATTGCTGTTAGAGGCTTATTTGGTGCGCGCTGTCAATTCCCAGACGTTGGTGTAGTTTTGGAAGTGGTATGGATTCGTTGTTCGAGACTCGTTTCCTCGAGACAGCCAAACTTGGGTGTGGCACATGCGCTTGTGCTTCGTCATAGTGGGTGAGGCGTGGCGTTCCCCGTCGCGCGGACTGATTAGGCAGGAACTATCCAGGCCAGGCCAGGAGCTTGAGCTTTCCATCATGCACTGTTGCGTTTGCATCTAGCACAGCACAACTCTCATTTTCCACCCTCACAGCCAACTCTTCCGGATTTCCATCGTCAACAACGAAATCCGATTTCCCCGGATCGCGCCTTCATTTCCCTCCCGCGCAAGTCCCAGCAGCGGGACCCCCTCATTCAAGATGATGGCCGCGTGGTTTGCTTCCAATTCCCAATTGGATGAGCAGATAGAGAAGGCTACAAACTCGAGTTTGTATGTTGGGAAGACGTTATTGATTCCGGCCCGGGAGACTGATGACGATATAGGGAAGATATTGCGCTGAATCTCGAGATATCCGATGTTATTCGATCGAAGACTGTCACTGCAAAGGAGGCCATGCGCTCTCTCAAACGACGGATAGGCAACAAGAATCCGAACTTTCAACTCAGCGCTCTAAACGTGAGTTTTCTTCAGAATACAGAATATTCCACAGACTTGAGCCGCGCACTTGAGCTAATATTCTCCTATAGCTTACGGATACTTGCGTCAAGAATGGAGGTTCACACTTCTTAGTAGAGATCGCCTCACGAGAGTTTATGGATAACTTGGTGTCTTTGCTCAAGGCATACGGAGGGGCAGCCGTTAACGACGATGTTAAGAACAAGATCTTGGAACTCATACAAGGCTGGGCAACAGCAACGGAAGGGCGGAGCGAGTTGAGCTATATTGGGGAGACATATAAGACCTTGCAGAAGGAAGGCTTCCACTTTCCACCCAAGGTTGATGTTGCAAGCAGCATGCTCGACAGTAGTGCAGTAAGTAGTTCTGCGTAGTCTTTGGATATGATACACTGACGCCACTGAAGCCACCGGAATGGATCGACTCGGATGTGTGCATGCGCTGTCGAACTGCCTTCAGCTTCACAAACCGAAAGCATCATTGCCGGAACTGCGGAAATGTTTTCGACCAACAATGCTCTAGCAAGACATTGCCACTGCCACATCTAGGAATTTTGCAGCCAGTCAGGGTTGACGATGGTTGCTATGTTAAACTGACTGACAAGTCTTCGAAAAGCGGTGGCTCCTTCGCTGCTGAAAGATCCCCCACCCATGTTTCTCACAGACACAAGTCGCAATCGATGCAGCCACGAAATGCAAGAGTCGACGATGGATTCGATGAAGATTTAAAGCGAGCTTTGGCTATGAGCTTGGAGGAAGTAAATGGCCATGCTGGTGCAGGCTACGTTCCTCAAGCGAAGTTACAGGAGACACCCAAACCTGTGGCACAATCGATCAATGGTACCTCAAACAATCCTGCTAGCAAGCCTGTCGAGGATGATGACGATGACCTCAAAGCTGCAATTGCAGCATCGCTAGCCGATATGGAGGAGCAGAAGAAGCAGCACTCAGCGAGTATGAAACAACAAGCTGAGACCTTAGATAGCAAGTCCGCTGCACCATTCGTCTTGCCAAAGAATGATTATGAGCTCACGCCGGCTGAGTCGGAGGATATCAATTTGTTTTCAACGCTCGTTGACAGACTACAAACTCAGCCGCCAGGGACTATTCTCAGGGAACCACAGATTCAAGAACTTTACGGCAGTGTTAGTTCATTGCGTCCTAAACTTGCACGAACGTATGGCGAGACTATGAGTAAACATGGTATGTCAAGGAGAATTTTGAAATCGATCTGGCTAATTGTTTGCAGATACTCTACTTGATCTTCATGCTAAGCTGTCCACTGTCGTCCGCTACTATGATCGTATGCTTGATGAACGTCTTTCAAATACTTATAATCAGCATACCATAGGGGGCTACAATCTCCCACCGCAAAGAACATCAAGCGGCATATATCCATCGATATCTAACAATGTAGCCAACAGGCAAAATGGTGCCGAATCATTCTATACAGGAAATCCAAACCCAGAACCTTATGGTCGTCCACAATCCATGTATTCATATGCTCAACCACCTCAGCAATATGCCTTTGATAAGAGAGCCAGTATCGCAAATCCTGGATATCCTACCCCAGACTTGCGCTCTGAATCTTACAATCAATTTCAACCTGACCAACCAATAACACAACTCCAGAGAACTGGCAGCTGGCAGCCTACAGACAAGAGCCCGGTTCAGGTTCCGTCTCAACCACCTGGGTATGCTCCAGAGGGACCTCCGCAGCAGCAATATGCGCCAAGTGCACCGTTACAACCTGCCACGCCTTCTGCAGATCCAAATGCAGCATTCTACTATGGCGCATCAGCTCCACCGCCTCAGCAAATCCCAGAAGCAAACCAAGCTCAATTCTCTTCACAATCGCCTCAGCAATTCCATTCATCTGTTCAACATTCGGCACCTCCTACACAATACCCTCAGCCCCTTTCACAGGAGCAACAGGCTCCTCCACCGCCACAAGCTGCTACCTCTCCCCCAGCAGCCCAACAAGGTCCACCGCAGTCTTCATATTGGCAGCAACAAAATGCGGCGGCAGCAGCGGCTCCGGCGCAACCCTACCAAACCCCAGGACAGACCTATGGAGGCTATACCCAGGAGTCTTTTCCAACAGCACCCCAGCATAATATTCAGCCGCAGCCCAAGTTGGTAGAGGAGAGTCTTATTGAGCTGTAGAAAGTAACGCATAGTGTAGTGTGGAGCGCGGCGTTTATGGAATCCTTACATAGCCTGGACATGGCTTCCGATCGTACTTGGGGATATTTCTGGGAAAATTTGCGCAGTTTGAAAGTCCAGGTACTTGTTATGCCTATGTTGTAGAAACATAATTCAAATAAGCCGACAAAATACCATATAATACCCATGTCAGAGCTTCTCAGTGTTCTATGCACATCCACCCATTATCAACCTTAAAAAGTCGCATTGATAGATCTACAATATTAGTGAGGCTAGGTCCCTAGAGAAGTTGATACTGTGCGTTTATTTTCCTTAGTGAATTTGTTGCGGTGAAATGCCTTACCTGAAGATGCCTCTACGTAATGCTTCTTCATCCAACAGGTTGAGAATTCAAGGGCGGGCGCCTTAAATTTAGCTCCCGAACAGAGGTATCTCTACAAAGTAAGCGCAGATCCCTGTCAGTCCAGAAGCGAATGACGATGTACTTGAAAAACAAACCCCACCAGCTATCGCATTCCACCACATCCACTCCATTTCACACACAGCAGCGCAACATCTGTTTTAAACCATATTGTAACCGTGTCAAGCTCTGGCTTGTTCGACTTTCCTTGGAACTGCCTCCTTCGTATTAGTATTTCCTCAAGACTTCCACTATGTCGCGCCACAAGCTGGTCAAGAACCTTGACCTCGACGAAGAGCTGGACGACTATGACGGTGATGAGTATGGGTACGATGAAGGAGGAGAAGGCGGTGGGCTAGAAGGTATCAACTCATATACTCGCCCTCTATATCCCAGAATCCACTTACTAACAATCTGTGTCATTATCATCAGAGCTCAGCGAAGAAGATCAAGGTCTATGCACTTGTACCCCGCGCTCACCACTTTACTGACACAGCACAAAGAAAACATGCGAGAAGGGACTATCAAGGTTCGCGAAGCCTTACCTACTGGAACAGCTCTTGATTCTATCACCGATAAAGAGATACAAGAGGCACTGTGGCACTATTACTACGATGTAGGAAAGTCTGTTACATATCTGCTCAATACATATTCCAAGGCGGCGAAGAAAGCAGAACCGAAGAAAAAGAAAGGTAGGTCGTCATTTCTCATAGCTTCTGGAGTCATGTTCTCTCAGGCCGGCGAGGGAGCTCTTGGATCACTGGCAGACCTGGAAGACCTGGCAAGAGGTGCGTCTTGATATCGCTATCAAACTGGGCCCCTTGGGTGACTTTCGCTCATGCCCAAGTAGAAGATGACGACTTTGTGGTACAGCACTGTTCGAAGTCATTTAATTTTGCAGAATTCTTCAAAGACACTCCATGGTTCAATGTACCCATAGAACGACAAGCAGTACTCATTCCACCTTTGTATCCTCGCGGTGGCCTTCTTGGTGGCTCCTCAGATGGCGCGCCTAAGATGTCAAAGCTTCAAGCTCTTGCTGCCGCACGGAAGAAGAAAGCACAAGAACAAAAATCCGAATCAATCTCAGAAGTAGATAAACCTATGGCCAGTCTGTCTCTCGGCCCAAGTACCGGGAAAGCTCATGATACTCCGTTGGACAGGGAATATTCTCAGTCAGCTGTGACCCAGAAGCCTGTATCAAGAGGATTTCCACTGAGGAAGCGCAAGAACTCGAACCCTCATGAGAAGGCTCCAAAAGCGCCGCCTGTTGAGGTAGAGCCAACCCAAGAACGGGAAGAGATGGACTTGGATCAAGCTCAGAACGACCAAGCGAGCCCATCCGCCTTCGCAAGCACAATGTTTGGTTCTGCAACTACTTCGCCTCGAAAGCCAGAGAACATCTTCACCATGCCTTACACTGCAACAACTGTTGCTGCTTCACCTACTGACGCCTTTGCAGGACCTAGTCCCGATGATGTTGTTTTAGCAGCACAGTCGAAAGGTTCGACAATTTCAGCGAAACCCAAGAAGTAACACTAATTCTCTAGTAGCCTCTAAGAAGGGCGGCAAAGATTCCTCGAAAACACCGAAGACGAACGGAGAGAAAAAAGCGGACCAAATTGCTAGTGGCGTAGAGGCGATGAAACTTGATGATACCCCTCGTGCAAAGAGCAAGAATCTGGATGTACTGGCTGAATATGAAAAGGCGAAAACAAAAAATGCTGCCAATTTTGTGGTGATTGGTATGTATATATATAAAATGGAGCCTACGACTTCATAGCTGACACGACTAGGACACGTTGATGCGGGAAAGAGTACGCTTATGGGAAGACTGTTATATGATCTGAATGTCGTCGACGAAAGAACCGTCGAGCGTTATCGAAAAGACTCAGAGAAGCTTGGAAAATCCTCGTTTGCCCTGGCATGGGTTCTGGATCAAGGCACCGAAGAAAGAGCCCGAGGCGTTACTATTGATATTGCGATGAACAAATTCGAGACCGAGAAAACAGCATTTACGATTTTGGATGCGCCCGGTCATCGAGACTTCATTCCAAATATGATTGCTGGAGCAAGTCAGGCAGATTTTGCTGTACTGGTCATTGACGCGAGTACGGGATCCTTTGAATCTGGTCTGAAAGGACAGACGAAGGAGCACGCATTGCTTGTCCGAAGTATGGGTGTTCAGCGAATAATTATCGCTGTGAACAAACTAGATACAGTCAGCTGGTCAAAAGACCGATTCGACGAGATCTCACAACAAGTGTCAGCATTCCTGATACAAGCAGGCTTCCAACAGAAAAATATTAGCTTCGTACCATGTTCAGGTCTTCAGGGAGATAATATTGCTAGGAAATCGACGGAGCCAGCAGGTCTGTGGTATACAGGGCGAACGTTAGTTGAAGAGCTTGACAACTCGGAACCAATAACAAGAGCACTCACGAAGCCGCTCAGATTGACGATTGACAACATCTTCCGTGGTGGAATCCAGAATCCTTTGAGCATATCTGGACGAATTGAAGCAGGCTCTCTACAAACAGGTGACGCACTTCTGGCTCAACCAGCCAAGGAAAAGTGTTTCATCAAAGGACTTGAAGTCGATCAAGAGCCGGCAGATTGGGCTGTCGCTGGCCAGAATGTTACAGTACACCTAAGTGATATCGATCCAATCCACCTCAGAGTTGGCGATGTGCTTTGCAGCCCGTCTGCCCCTATCAACAGCATCAAGCATTTTACAGCAAAGGTCCTTGCCTTTGAATTTCTTATGCCCATGCAGATTGACGTACACCGAGGACGGATGCATGTTGCGGGAAGGATAAAGGAGATCGTTGCAGTTCTAGATAAAAGCACTGGAGCGATTCAGAAGAAAAAACCTAAAATCGTTAAGCCAGGCACTGTGGCTCGCGTCGTGGTGGAGCTTGATCATGCTGTTCCGTTGGAGGCTCCAAGTAGGGTCGTGCTGAGGAGCAATGGAGATACTGTAGCAGCAGGCTTGCTAGAATAGAAATCCTCAGATGGGGCAAGTTCATAGAATGCCAAATAAAATAGAAGGTGCTAAGTACATTGTCGTCAGATTCCAAAAGTCGTAGAGTGGCTACTTCTCAGAATACTTTCTGCACTTGTGATAGCCTTGGAATTTCAAGTAAGTCTCTGTATGGTAAACCAGTTGATTTCTGTGATTTCCTTTGTCCAAGGGACAACAGATTACTCTATTGAAGATTTACCAGTACCAATTCTAACCACACTGATTGGTTTGCAGCCATGCATCAGGCCCGCAGCTGATAAGAGAGATAAGAATACACCTGTGCTTGACGATGACCTCTTAACTCCCCACTTAACGGCCTCTTCCCTTCACCACTGTTCGAGAAAGCAATCATGGAATATAAATCAGAATTGTCTACGAAGATTACGCCACGTCTGATCATTCACGGCGGGGCTGGAAATATCCTACCTTCGAATCTGCCGCCTGCAAAGTACAAAGCTTACCACGATGCCCTATTGACGATTCTCAGTAATACCCACTACTACCTAGAGCAAGGAAACGATGCTCTGGACACCGTCACCTATGCTGTGACTCAACTCGAGAATAATGCGCTCTTCAATTCGGGCCATGGCGCTGTCTTTACGAGAGAGGGCATTAATGAACTGGAGGCTAGTGTCATGGTCTCCCGAGGGAAGAAGAAGCGTGGTGTAGGATTGATGGGACTACAGCATGTCAAGAACCCAATCAAGCTCGCACGCGAGATGTTGATTCGTGGGGAGGACGACATCGAGGGCGGGAATGGGGAACACCGGGGCGCGTTGGTTAGCAACAACATCATGCGCAAATCCTCAGGCGCTCAAGGCCATTCTCAAATACATAAATTCAGTGCTGAGAAGCTTGCTGAAGAATGGGGGCTGGAGATGGTCACGCCGGATTATTTCTTTGTTCAGACTCGGTGGGATGAACATATCTCAGGCTTAGCAAGAGAGAAATCTGGGAGCGGACATGCTACCTGGGATGCCATGGAGTTTGTGCCCCAAGGTACTTGTGGCGCCGTCTGCTTGGATGCCGATGGAGTTTGTGCCACTGCTACTTCTACTGGCGGCATGACAAATAAGTTGACTGGAAGAATCGGTGATACTCCGACCCTGGGAGCCGGATTTTGGGCCGAGGAGTGGGAAGAGGATGCCATGTCGAGAGAAGAGCTTTTGCTGAGACGGCCTGGTCCGGGACTTATACTCTCGGAGACACTGAAGGGGTTGATGGCTGACTGTTTGCCAAGCCTAAGCATGTATTCTCCAATACCTGCTAATGTCGAACACTTGAGTATCCAGAAGGGGGATAAGCTGATCCGTTCAGCAGCGATGTCAGGGACTGGAAATGGCGACTCCTTCTTACGAATTAATGCTGTCAGGACTGCCTCGGCAATCGCTCGTTATCGAGGTGTAACCGTACAACAGGGCCTTTCTGATGTTACTGGCCCAGGCGGAGAACTGGTCAAAAGCGCTGGCCCGAGATGGAAGAAGACTGGCGAGGGAGAAGGTGGTATTATTGGCGTTGAATGCGGAGTCGTAGTTGGTGAAGATGGCCAGAAGAAAACTGCTACTTCTAGCGTTGTGTACGATTACAACTGTGGTGGCATGTTTAGAGCAGCAGTCGATGACCATGGAAAGGCTGTCTTTAGAGTTTGGAGTCCTGAGCAGCACGAAGGACTAGAGAAGTATGAAGGCGAAGGAAAACAGTATGAGCTCAGGCAGTGGAGGGATGAAAAGCCACCTTTGTGAAGATCAGATCTTTGCTTGATAAAAGATACGGAATTCCTGTCAGAACGCAGCACCACAAATATTAAAGATTCATGCAATGAATTGAAATTTTCGGAACCTCCCTGAGAATTAGCAACACGAACAAATAGTATCAAACAAGGCCAGGCCTGAACTCTGTTTTTCTGAAAATGATGTAGAAACTCCATGCGGCTGGGACTTCTGAAGTAAAGGATGGATTTCGGACGATTTCGTCAGACTGCACCGGAACGGAAAAATATTCGGCGCGCTAAAAGTTTGGCAACCTGTATGCCGCCCGACATGAGCGAAAAAAGATCATCAGCTACGACATTGTACCAACACCCACGCCATCCCACGACTGCTCGAATTTTCCACTTGTCTCCCAATACCCATCTAAGACGTCTTTTCCTCGTGCAGACGTGTTAATATCAGGACGCGGAACGATATCTGCAGAGGAGGTCTAGAAGAAACGCGAAGGTACAGGCATCATAGAAGATGGATCATACTCGAGACCCGTGTCCTTGGGTGGCGCTGAATGATTTCGGAGGAGCTTTCTGTATGGGAGTATGTACACCCGCGAAGATTTCACGAGGCGACCTTTTGCGTGCAGCTGGCAAGCTGTCAACAATTGCTTATGTCGAACCCTTTGCTAATCGGGTTTGCTTTGTATAGGCGATTGGAGGAGCAGTATGGCACGGTGTTAAGGGATTTAGAAATTCACCTTACGGAGAACGACGGATCGGTGCTCTCACAGCTATCAAGGCGCGAGCCCCTGTTCTTGGAGGCAACTTTGGTGTTTGGGGAGGTTTGTTCTCAACATTTGACTGCGGAGTGAAGGGATTGCGAAAGAAGGAGGATCCATACAATGCCAGTAAGCTGCGCTATCGCTATTTTGATGCGCCAAATAATTGATCTTTCTAGTTATTGCGGGTTTCTTCACTGGAGGTGCATTGGCCGTCAGAGGAGGATATAAGGCTGCCAGGAATTCGGCGATAGGATGTGCCTGTTTATTGGCGGTTATTGAGGGTGTGGGAATTGGATTCCAAAGAATGATGGCAGATAATACGAGACTTGATGTAAGAGCGCTCGAGACGATAAGCAGCCAGGCCACTAACACATCTTAGTTACCACCTCCACCACCACCATCAGAAGCCGGAAGCACTGGCTTCCCTGCCGTTGCATAATCATATTCTTCATCTTTACAATCGAATATCCCACCGCCGTCCGCCCCAAACGGCACTTTCACAACTCAACTCTTTCCGTCCTTGCCACCAGATGCATGGATCGTGTATTTCTCTATTTGGGCTACGTCCTATGTGTTGGTGTACTGCATAGCTGGGAAGGTGTACTAGATTTTATATAGGTTCAGCAGATGCTGGATCAACGAATCCCCTAATTGATGGTTCTCCACTATAGGAGCTCATTGCAAACATTGGTGCAGATGTCGAATCTGTTATTCTGTTGATTTCCTACGTAACTAACTGTAAGGATCGTATGGATGCAGCTAAACCTTTAATATAGCTTTGCCGAAGTTCTCGCCCTTCAGCATGCCTACCAAACCTTCAGCAGCGTTATCTATGCCCTCAGTCACACTCATTTTGATCTTGATTTCCCCATCTTTGATCCACTTCTGCATGTTCTTCTGGTGCTCATCTTTATAGACAGGGCCCATATCCTGATCAAAGACGATGAACCCCCGGATGCGCAGTCTCTTAGAGACTGTGTACCTCATGTTCTTGAGCCCATATGCATCCTCTGGTTTAACAGATGTCTGAGAAACATTTCCGCATGCAACTGTGACTGTTAGCTAATTCCTTGGCTGGAAGAGCTAGGGAGTCACCTACTGATACGTCCAAAGTCTTTCATCGCTTCGAGAGATGCATCCAGCTGCTCACCACTTACATTGTCATAATAGATATCAATCCCATTTGGAGCAAGCCTTGCCAATGCCTGGCCAGGCTTCTCTTTCTTGTAATTGAAGCCCGAATCAAAACCCAACTCTTCGATGATAAACTTCAGCTTTTCATCACTCCCAACACTTCCCAAGACGGTCAATCCCTCCCTTTTTGCAAGCTGTCCCACAATCTGGCCTACAGCACCACTGGCAGCAGAAATGAATATGGTCTCTCCCTTCTTCGGCTGGCCGATGGCGTATAATGACGAATAAGCCGTGAGTCCGCTCATTCCCAGGCCGCCCAAGAAGATCTTTTCATCCAAGCCAAGTGGATTCTCGAGCTTGGAAAAGCCACCTTCATACTGATCCTTCTCGGCTCTCTCCTTCTCAATCACGGAATACTCCTCAAAATTCCCCATGCCGATCACCACATCGCCTTCTTGGAAGCGAGGCGTGGACGATTTGATCACTTTAGAGATGGCGGCGTTGGATATTGGTTCGTTGATCTGGTAGCCAGGTGTGTAGGACTGGATCTTTGGATCTCGCATCTTTCCCCTCTGATAGGGATCATAGGAGAGGTACAAGTTTTGCAGAATCAGCCCTCCAGAAGGTGCTTTGCTGATATCTACTTCTGACTTGATGATTTTCAGGTCCTGGCCTGGGATTGGCATGCCGTTGGGCACGGCTGCCATAACAAGCACTTTGTTGGCTACCATGATGAGTAGGTCTAGTCGTTTTGAGGTTGATTAATACCTAATTGGTTGAAATGGTCTCATTTACTTGGACAAATCCTTTGGCTTTTGAGGTGAGATTTAAGATACTAGTACGGCCATATGTAAATAGTTATACTCTGCCAGCCACGAAATCCGTCGTCTTCTATGGAATACTGGATTTGTCATTGGTAATGCGGATCGGGGACCACAGTCCACGAGCCAATCAACTGAAAGATCACCAAAGATCTTACTTTTCATTATCCTCCCTTCATTGGACGTAAAAATAAAAACAGCAGATCTGAAGTTAACTTGCTATAGCTATCTGCCTGAAGGGTTGAAGCCTTCTAGCTTCTGAAAGACAAACTTCCTGTAAGTTAGTCACTTTCGATCTCTAGGATGAAGGTAATCACGTATTAGTAATCTGCCTCGGTCTTACGGGCTGCAACAATAGCACCCGCGGCATCCTGAATAGCTATCAGTAATCTATGCAATTGCATGGATTAGCAAGCAAGTAAGCATCAATCTAATAGTTATCATCACGGCCGTTGGGCTTGAATATAAGAGGGGAATCATTCTAGTCATGTGATAACTACTTCCCCTCAATACACTGTGCGGGGAAGCCGCCTGGCAGTTTGCATCCTTCGAAGGCCGCTTCTACGAAGTCTTTCTATTTTCCAAATCTGCCATGCTTCTTTTCGCCTTCAGCTGCTGCTTAAGTGTCTCCGTTTTGCAAGTAAAATTCTCAAAAGGTCATCATAAAGAACTACATCACTGCCAGTGAAGAAGTCGGATTATATATTCGGATCTGTACACTTGCTAAAGTAAATGCTCAAAGGGAGTAATTACTTCCTAGCTCAATCTAGGATTAAAGAGTTCTGCTTTGCAGAAGGATTATATGCAATCGTTGGGACGAGCGGGAAGTGGCCAAGCTAACTAAGTATTTGGAGTATAGTCTCAAGCTGGCTTACTTATAATTGAGATTTGTTCTGATATTAGAGGTATGCTCAGTGAAATCAGTCTTAAAATCGTGACTGTACCTAGTCGCTGGTATCATTCAAGAATACCGATGATATTATGTTACTATGTTGTTTTAGTATCGCAGGCGTGTTGAACACTTCAAGCATGATTCTAGTCCATCATTGAAAAATGGAGGCTGGTCCAGTCATTCGAGAGACTTTCATGGAAATAACAGAAATAAAGTAGTGTTTCAAGTGCTTTCAATTACTCAAATACAGCGACTTATTCGTTAACTACAGAGATCTTGGCTGGCTTCTTTATGCACCTCGATCATGATCGTGATCTCAATCTCTCTTTAACGAGAAACTTCCTTCAAAAGAGCTTCCAGTTTTCCATCAATAACTTTAGCGGCTCGCAGCAAATCTTTGTTGCTGTCAGTACCGCACATACCAGAGCTTGGGAGATCCCATGTCAACCGACATCCGCCGCCATCGCACTCTGGTTTCTCATCAAGCAGGATCTCCAGAGGGATACTGAGGGCGGCACACCGGTTATGCTGCAAAACCGCATACGCAAGAATTGGGTTACCGATTATGATCTTCTTCATCTAGAGGCTCAAAGTCAGTACCAGTAACTCGAGGCCGCTCTTATGAAACAGTACGCACGCGTAGCTCAGTGTGTGGCGGAAATACACCTATCCAAGAGTAGTTGAAAGCGGTGAATGCCATGAAACCACGTTCTTTGACAGCACTCCGAACGTTGTCAGTGTACCGCTTGAAATTATCCTCGTCGTTACCCGTAATCTGCTCAACAAACTGTGGTTGCTTGGACTTGCTTGGATCTCCAACTTCAGAGATAAGACGTTGCCAGATTAGGTCAAAGTCGAGCTTGGAGTGAATGGTCTTGCGCTGGCAAGTGAAGGTCTCGGTGTAAATGCCGTCTGAGAACTCTTGTTCGGCATGGTTGGTATCTGCATGTCCACCGATGAGGTCTGGCATGATTGTGGATCGTTCTGATACAGTAAGGTTGCTTTGGTGGTGTAAAGTTGTTGACGTTCAGACAAGCGACAGAGAATAAAACAGAAAAGCATAGGACGGACGTAGACTATGAACAGCAGATCTACGCTAGTGGGATTATCATCCATCTTGTCAGCATAACCCGGATTACAAAACTTATTCTCCTGCCCCCAAATAGGTATGGCTTCAGATAGAGGCCTAGGGACGGATACACAAGTAAACCAACGAGTTTGGACAGATTTGCTGGCTGGAAAAGTAACAATGGAAATTGGTCGGCCGGTCAGGAAAGTAGTGAGCAGTATTCTCGAGCTTACGATGTACTGTCTTTCACCAACTTGTGACTTGAGATTGACGAGCCAGTAGTAAAAGCTACCTGGCTGCGCAAATTTGCTTCCCTACATCAATACAGTGCTTGATATGTCTGTTCAATACAAGCCGGCAGCTTCATAAACAGTATTGAATTCAGTAGATTCAAAGCGAAGGGTTATGACTAACTTCAAATCCGGGCATCGTAGATAGGTCGACGTGAACGTGAGGTGCGATACCAAACACACCACTTATGACGGCTCGGCCCTGACGAGCAGACAGATCTTTGTGGTCTTTATCTGCAAGTTTGACCTTGTAAAACATACGAATCAACAGTGAACACGACATACTCACTCGCTTATGGGACACTGAAGCAACTGCAACATGCGTTTGACCAATTCCTTTGTGAATCTTTGCATACGGCGTACCAGACAACAGGTACAACGCTACTTGCTGTACTGTACACCGCCGAGCGAGATCGGCATGGAAATAGACACAAGGTGAATATCGAAAAGGAGAAGTATGGACGGCTTTGTAGAAACTTGATCCACAGGACATCAATTCATGCCAAAGACTCGCAATCAGGGGGTCATAACATTTGCATTTCTCCTGGGAAAAGGCGCAATCCTTCCCCAGTCTTGCGCCATCGCGATGACTCAAACATTACCAAAAGAAGATGGTCACAGCCAACAATACAACTCTGATGGATGGAACGCCTGCTCCAGAAGAAACAACTGGGGTTCCTCTTACACACCAACAAACACTATGTGCAACTCTAGGTCGTTGCGGAGAATCGACAGTCAGCAAAGTGGCATCCCGCGCTTCCAACAACGGTGGGATGATAGCACAACAGAATCGGAATGTAAGCCAATCAATTCCCCCATTTCCAAGACCGTATTCAGCACAATGCCGAAGTTCTGCATATCCTCACAAGTGGAGAGATGTTGAAGACAACAGATGACGATGATGATGATGGAGATGAGTTTCCTTAACGCGCGCGCCGTTCCGGGAGACCAGCCTCGCTTCTGGCAGATCCGGCATGCCTCCATAATTCGAATCCCGAATGAGGTGCAGTAGCTCCGGAAACCTCATGAACCATGGCCTCAGTCTTTGGAGCTCGCAAAGCCATTCAACAGCAATCCATAATCCCATTCCCTGCTGACATTCCGATAGCAGAGTACGGTAGCGATGAGGCATACACCATAGAGCGCGCGGGCGCCGCCGATGACGGCAAAGCTTTTCAACCAGAACTTGCACACCATCTCCAGAACGACAGCTCGATACTTTCTCTTGCGGTCGGCGAGAAATATATATATGCCGGCACGCAAGATGGCGAGATTGTGGTCTGGTCTCTGGCATCTTTCGAGCTGATCCTGCGAATCCAGGCTCATACGCGTGCTGTTCTTTGCCTGTACCTCTCTACCGATGGAAAGCTCCTGTTTTCGAGCGCGGGCGACGCAATTGTCAACGCATGGTGTCCCATCAACCTGAAGCGCCAGTACCATATTTACAGTACGTACGATGTCGGGGATGTCTTCAGTGTGGCATATTCGACCCAATTTGAAATGGTCTACCTGGGAGCGCAGAATACAAGCATACAATGGTGTAGCCTGAGCAATTCTACTTCAAGACCTCCACCGAATCCAGAGCGACATCCTGATAGACGCAACCACAGATTCTTTGATTCGACTGCTCATGGCGGAACCTCTACTCCTCGACCACAGCCTTCACGGGCAAGTTCAAACGAAGATGGAAACGTATTAGAGATCGACAAGGCCCATATGAGGCACTACGCTCACTTTGGCTACGTATATTGCATGCTACTTGTTCGCGGAGCTAGCAGGGTGGTCGATGCTGATGAGGATATGCTGATATCGGGTGGAGGTGATGGTACAATTAAGTTGTGGCAGCTTAGTGGTGATCCAGGAACTGGAATCAAGGAGATTGCCTGCCTTGGCGAAGATGATGCAGAATCTGTGCTCTCAATGGCTGTGGATGGATCCTTTCTTTATAGCAGTAAACTTGACGGAATTATGGAGCTCTGGGATTTGGACACCAAGCAGAAGCTTCGAGTCATAAAGGCGCATAGAGGTGATGTGATGACTTTACAGATGGGCTGGGGTTATCTCTTCAGTGCTGGGTCCAATGGTCTTGCAAGAGTAAGCGCGTTAGGATGAAATTATAACTTCGGTGGCTAATCTTTCTTAGAAATACAGCACGGTTCAGTATGGCAAGTACAGGAATTCGTCGTCGAACTTCAGCCAAAAATATCACGTCCTCAGCCAATGGAAAGCTCACGAAGGCCGAATTCTGGCGTCCGCTGTGACCAACTTCGCTGGTCAACAATTGTACATCACTGGAGCAAACGACAACTCCGTTTCCGTTTGGGATATTACGGGCTGTGCAGATGAAGTTGAGAAGAGCGGAGAGATTATGGAAGATCAGCTGGTCAAATCTCTGCAAGAGTTTGTCTCATATAAAACCGTCTCATCAAGACCTGACCACGCTGAGGATTGCCGACGAGGAGCAACATTTTTGCGTACGCTCTTCAAGAAGCATGGTGCACAGACGGAGATGTTGAACACCGACAATCGCCATAATCCTGTCGTCTTTGCCAAATTCAGAGGCAACCCAGCCACGGCGTCCGAGAGAAAGAAGATCCTGTTCTATGGCCATTACGATGTAGTGTCCGCTGATGACAAGCAGGGGAATTGGATAATTGACCCATTCCAAATGAAAGGTGTCAATGGCTACCTCTATGGCCGTGGGGTCTCTGACAATAAGGGTCCAATTATGGCTGCCTTGTACGGTGTCATTGACTTGGTTCACGCGAGTCAGCTGGATTCAGACATAATCTTTTTGATTGAAGGCGAGGAGGAGTCAGGCTCGCGTGGTTTTAAAGAGGCCGTCAGAAGACACAAAGACCTCATCGGCGATATCGACTATATCATTCTTGCCAACAGTTACTGGCTGGATGATGAGGTTCCATGCCTAACGTACGGACTTCGAGGAATGTTACACGCTACAGTAAAAGTGGACAGCAATCATCCAGATGTTCACAGCGGCGTGGATGGCAGTTTTATGATGGATGAGCCGCTTTTTGACCTTACAACAATTCTTGCGAAGCTCAAAGGCTTGCATAATCGCATTCAAATACCTGGCTTCTACGACGATATTTTACCTTTGACTGCCGCCGAAGAGGCTCGATATGATGATATCACCGAGACTCTAATTCGTCGCAATCCTGAGAATGGTCCTGCTGAAGTCTTAAAAGCTTCTCTTATGGCACGGTGGCGCGAACCTAATCTCACCATCCATCGCTACAAGGTATCAGGACCTGATGGATCTTTGGTGTCTGCACACGCATCGGCTGCAATCTCTCTGCGACTTGTACCTAACCAAGAGGTCGACGACGTAATCAAAAGACTCACCGAGTTCTTGAATGACGCTTTCGCGAAGTTGGATACCCATAACCATCTCACAATTACAATTGATAATCAAGCCGATGCTTGGCTTGGTGACCCAGATAATGAGATCTTCCGAACACTCGAAGAGGCTATCATGGAAGTATGGGGCCCCATTGGCGCACCAGTTCGGAGACCATCGGCAGCAGCATCTAAGCAACCTCAGCGGAAACCGTCTCTTGTTTCCCCAAGTCTAAAACCTACTCCAGCAACCTCCTCGTCTCTAACTACAGCTTCTGCAGCTGCACTTCCACCATTGGAGCTCACATCTGAGACTCCACCCTCTACAAAACAAAAAGGACGAAAGCCACTCTACATTCGTGAGGGTGGATCTATTCCAAGTATCAGGTTCTTAGAGAAGGAGTTTAACGCCCCCGCAGCTCATCTTCCGTGTGGCCAGGCTAGTGATAGTGCTCATCTGGACAACGAGCGGCTACGGGTCAGTAATTTGTACAACAGCAGAAAGATTTTCAAAAAGGTGTTTCGGGAACTGCCACAAAAATGAAAAATAATGGAATGGGATCACTGGGTCCTGGCGTACATTTAGGGAGCGTTTGATAGGAGTTCGTCACCATGGAGTCTTAGCCTTGGGAAATAGGTATTTTTATGCATAGTCGCTTTTCGCTTTGTCATTTCCATGTCATTACCTGGTTAGAAGGGATGCCATTACGGATTATGTTGGCATCCTAGCAAGCACAATATGCTCTGGGACCATCTTGCTCGTAATGTAAGATGGTGAGCCAAACTCAGAATATCATTAATCTAGCACTCCTTCAGTTTCAGTGTACACCTCGATTGTTCCAGCGGTCGATTCCCAACAGCTTTTTGAGTGCAGATCCTACTATTGGAGGTTCCAAGTACCTGTAGCTAATGCATTACGATGTCTTGACCTTCAATTTTCGAGCTGCCAACCACTAGTGAACAACGAAAAGTACTCAAACAAGATTCTACATGTTGACCTTTCAGAACTATACGTGTACAAACAAGTGCAAGTATCCGTCGTTTCGATGAGTTAGTGGTTCACATTTGGGGTTTTTGTTTAGCGTTGATGCACATGGTGCAAACAAAAGAACTGCAATGCTAGATTGATAAATCACCTGTTGCCTTCTTCCAAATCCTCCTCCTTCCACATCCATACAACTTGGAAACTCAAAACACCTCCTTTTCATCCAGTCAAGCCTGGGCTAGTACATAACAGATATACAATATCTGAGTCCCTCACTTTCAGCCAGCTCTTCGCGCATACTCCAAGGCTCCTACAGGAAACTCGCAACCGGCAGGCAAAATGGGACGCTGGGGTATGCCCCCCTCGCTCTACATCTTCGATGTATCTTCAGCTAATGCAGTGGTCTATAGGTGAAGGCCTTTTTGAAGGAGATCACGATCTTGACGAAGCCTCCTACATCTCAGAAGATGCGGGCATTGAGCTCTACCACTATGAGATTGACGAAAAGGATCCAGAGAGCTTGGGTAAAGGTCTCGCAGCAACCCGCGCACATCTGAATAATGGTGTTTTGGATCGCCTCTTCGAACAGTACTCCGTCAAAGCCAACACTGATGACGAAAACAGTTGGGGAAACGAGAAACTCCGCCTTGTTATCCTTGGTAGGCACTTCGACTGTCTTTCGTTTCTCATATCTAAAGCTAATCGTTTGAAGCTGCCCTAGCCATGCGCGTTGGTGCTACCATCTCTTCAAAGTACATGGATCTCCTTCGCACGTCGTACACACAAATTCATGTCTCGCCCAAATACTCGTTGCCTTTGGCCGACAGCAACTTTCGGGCGCCAGGTAAAGTCCAATTTGAAACCGCACTTCGCCTTTACAAGAACGATGGCACACCCTACAGCTTCGATGTTGCTCGTTGCGCAGCTGTAGGTTGTGGTAAAGCCCACGATGATTTGGATGATGGCAAGAAATTGCTCCGCTGCGGCAAGTGCAAGGTTGCATCTTATTGCGGAAAGGAGTGTCAAACAGCGCATTGGAAGGAGCACAAGAGGGTTTGCAAGACGCCAGCGCAGGTTGAGGCAGACCTTCGTCGATCTTCGGGTCCCTATGTAATGCTCAATGTCTGAGCTCAGGGTTGGTCTTGCAATGCGATGTTTTCTATGTTGCTCAGATATGGCTTTGGGATGTTGCTTTGATATTCAAGAGGATCAAACAGTTATTAGGGTTATGGTTTCTTGCTCACTGAAATCAAATTGAACAAGACATTCTTGCAAACCTGCATTCTCGCCTGTGAGACAACTCATGGTACTCTCCAGCTGCAGCGTCTACAAGTTTGAGAATTTAGTGACCGATTTTATTACTAACACCATGCAGTGTTTGAGAAAAATTGTGTTAGTATACAGATGAGTGATAAGTGCCTGTCGCAAGAAAGCCCAAGTGACCCAATTCTTCAAGCTTAGAGTCAATAGAAGTAGCTTCGATGTCAGAATTGCTTCAATACTGCAACATTCTTGAACGCATGAGGTACTGAGATTATGCACTAAGTTATAAGGGCCCAGATTCACCATGAATGACTAAATTCGGTAATATCTAATGGTTGCAGAAATATTATCAAGTTCTAAAACAGAACCTACTCACTACCTCGTTCATAACCTGTCTTACAGCAGGATGCCCTTGACCATCCAAGAACCGACCTAGATTTACTGGGTACTATCCAGAGTTAAGTGGAGGTTTTTGCCTAGAATTCTAGCAAATCTAGGACTCAACAGAATAGTGCTCACCTTCTTGCCATGAGGCTTACTCAAGAGAATGCCTTATTTCTGTTTTCATTCTCTCCATAGGTCACTTAACACAACACCGACTCGTCCAATTCAACTTATCCTAAACACAAACACCACTTTTCGTATCCTACTTATCTCACATCACATCCCAAGCTAGGCTGAGTGTTGGATCAAGTTTTCAACCCCACACAGCACCGCTGCAAAGACTCATACCTTTCGCAGTGTCATCTTGACGCCAGATATAGTTCATTATTGATTTGCTCGACACGGACCTCGAGATGTACTCTCTCAGCTACAACGCTTGACTCTCGACTTTCAGGGAGAAGAGAAAGTAGTTCAGAAACACCATCAGAGATACGTTTCCAATCATAATCATCGGTATCTTTGCATTAACTCCCTTCATTGCTTAACGGCAACTCAAAGCACTATATCTATCTATTTTCGTGCGCACACCACGTTACTCAGCTTCAGCACAAGGGCAAGTACTTGGTTTTGTCACTTTCGTCAAGTACCGGTAGCTTTTCTTCCCTTCATTTCACAGCCCCATATCAATCGTAGATACTCATTTGTTTTCAGCTTCATCTTTTATCCTTTAGCACTCCTTGCCAATCGATCTTGTTCGTTTCAGATGACACTTTAAGGGGCAATTTCGGACTTCTATCTACATCACTGCAGGAAACCCGGCTTCAAAAAGGTATAATATATATTTTTAATCTAACTTATCTACTACGTGAAGCCATGCTTTCTTCTACCGCACAACCCTCGCAAAGGAATCTGGTTACTTACGGTTCATTGTCCGACACGAGTTCTTCGCCAAGCTCTTCTTTAGATCTCTTTATATCTGAAGATGGGCGCTCAGGAACAGGCAAAGGCTCTGACCCGAGTTTCTCCAAATCATTCCACTCGAACGGTGCCGATGTGGAAGTTCTGTCTGCAACAGCTATCAAAACGCCAACCAGAATTGGATCTAGTTCTTTTTCTGAAAACACACCAGTTCAGCAGTTTCAAGCAGACAAGTCTTCTAAGGTAGACAAAACGCTGCGCAGATATCATCCACAGAAGCCGCAGCAGATATCTGGGCAAGACTTGGCCAGTCAGAAGGTCAAGAAGTCCAATGCTACAGTCATCGACCTCACAAGCGATGATGATGAAATATTTATCTCACAGGACACGGACAGAAGACTTCTGGTCAATGAAGCCTTGAATAATCCTGCGAAGGGATTGGCAGCGGCATCAATTACAGCCTCTTCTTCTCCTGGGAGTGCATCAAACCATGCAAGCTTAAACAAAGGTCTTATGCAGAATCGTTTCGTCCTACACCACAAAGAAATTCTGAGCCAAGTTCAAAAAGCCCCCTTCACTGCTCACGGCGAAACAGAAGTGGGTAACAGTTCAAAAATATCTTTTTTAATTGCTCAACCTAAACGGAGATATGAGGAGAGAGTCGAGGACTTGAGACCATACAAGAAGTCTCGCCCAAATCCCAAAGAAAATCAGTCATCTGAACGATCTTTTGTGTCGCTTTTGGACGATGAGGGGGTCGATGATATCATCAGCGTTTCCTCTACCTCGGAGGATGGAACTAATACTGGACTTGAGATCGATAGAGAAATAATCAACATTTCAGATGACGACTCTGGAGATGAGGGGATGTTTGTTTTTGCTGGCTCTACCGCCGTGACACGATTAAAGGGAACTGGAAAGTTGAAATTGAAGCAGATCAAGCCCAAAAAGACGCAACGAACTTGGAAATCTCAGAATGCCGAAGTTCTGCAGCACAAGGAGGATACTGTTGTTACAGCCCATGTAGCAAAGGTCGTCGGCCCGATGTTAGGCCCTAGAGTTGTTACCATTGACTCTGGAAAAATGGACGTTTCAAGCTTCGGTGAAGGGACATGCATGCAATTTCTGAGGAAAGCGAAATCTGACAAAATTAGCGCGTGCCAGGTCGATCGATCACCTATGCCAAAGTCCATTCATTGGCTTGGGAGTCCCATGTCTTTTGATGGTTTAGAAAACAGGATTGTTTACGACTCGGCATCCATATGTGGAGAAATATACTCTCCCAACGATTGTTTTGCTAGCTATCCCCGTGGTGAGTTATATTTCTTCGATATTATTTCATAGTTCTTATTCTCTAATAGCAGCAGCAGGTGGTGTTGATAACAGTTTGGATCAGTCTGGATCTCATGACATGGAACAAAGCCCGAGATATGGTCGAATCGTCTATCTTTTTGAATCAACAAACAACCTCGGCCAGCCTGAACACAAGATGGCTCATATTCAGATATTTCGGCATGGCACTGAGACAGCAATTGGGGAATTTTCCCATGCACATGAACTTTTCCTTACTGACCTCTGTGAAGATATACCTTTATCGAAGGTGGATGGCAAAATTATAGTTGATTTCCAAGGACAAGATCTTATAGCCAAGCGTAGTGGCCTCGGTGAAGTCACGGGACCCTTTCTTACCAACAATTTCTACTACAGACTACAGGTCTCCGAGGTATCATTTGGAAATTTGAATTATGGCAACAAATTCATAGCCGCTCCACTACCAGAATCGGCGCCTGGACGAACTAGATGCCAGAATTGCGATTTCCAGAAGTCTGAAACCCGAAGGAGAGTGACTAGAATTGAGACACCTAGAAACTCTTATGGACCATTGGAAACCTTTCATCATAATGGAAACAGCTACCATCTCCACGATTTCGTCCAAATTGTTCCTTCAGACTATAGACGAGGGCAGAAACTGTACCTAGCGTTGATTGGACAAATCATCAAAATAACCACGGAGAACAAAAGATATTATGGTTCAGGCAACACAGTAAAGACAGTATCCGATATAAGATTGAAGGTGCAGCTTTATGGACGGCACGATAATTTGCTTCCAAATATCCAAGAGGGCATGGCTGCTGGTAATAGGATAGTCAGGGACAATAGGCGACTCTACCGACGCATGCAGTACATTTCAACCACGCCGGATCGACTTGATGGTCAGGTACGGGTCCGACATCAGGAACACATCAAAGATATAGATGAATTCAAAGACAATGACGACAAATTCTTGCCCACGTTTTGGGTTAACCAACAACTCAGAGAAGGCCTGGGTGCAAGACTGGAAGATCTCCAGCCTCTCCCTAGCCATGAGATGCTGTACTCCGCAAAGACAGAGGAGGCGTTTCAGGATTTCAAACGACGTGAAAAGATATATGCCCATTCAGGAGCAGTGGAACGTCTGATAGGGATGGTAAGTTATCTGTATCTCAAGTACGCTATAACTAACAAGCTTTGAAGGATCTCTTCGGTGGTTGTGGTGGTCTCACTCTGGCATTTCACTCAGATGGGGCTATCACTACTTCTTACTCGATTGACTTCTCTGTAGCTTCATGTCGCACACTCCGTAAGAACATGCCAAAAGTTCATATCCTCAATCAGGATATATCTCTCCTTCTGAGGCGACGTTTAGCGCTGGATCGAGGGGAGGTACTCGAACCTCTAAGAGATTGCGAAGGCCGAGAAATGCCTGATTTGCCGGTTAAAGGCACGATAAGTATAATTTTTGGCGGCCCTGTCTGCGACGGTCTCTCCGGTTTGAATAGAAACAGAAAATGGGATGACATCAAAAATAGTTTAATGGCAGCTTTTTTGGCATATGTGGATTACTACAGACCAGATTACGTTTTCATTGAAAATGTAGCATCCATTTTACACTTTCCGGCAAGTCAAAAACTTGAAATTATCGTGTGTTTTGAGCTAATATTTTACAGTTGGGTCCAACAATCCATGAGAAGAACCGAAGCACTGGTCTGGTGAAGCAGGGAATCATCAAGTGTGTTTGTATACTTACGACATCTGTATACTGAGCTCTAACAAAAATTGCATATAGGTTGACGCTTGCTATCCTGACAAGCTTGGGCTACCAGGTCCATTACAAGATTTTGCAAGTAGGACAATTTGGCGTCCCACAAAGTCGCTCAAGATTTGTTCTATGGGCAACAACTCCTGGTTTGGTGCTGCCCAGATTTCCCGAGCCTACTCATGAATTTGATGGAAGATGCAAGTATGGCACCAAGAAGACTGTACCGTACGCGAAAGTTACCGTCGATCATGCACTTTCGGATCTTTGGCACAATCCTTTCGAGTGGGAGAACCCAGCTCAAATTATCTGTCGCTCCGACCAACAGAAGACTGAGGATGAGGCGCGGGCCAGGACAATTCCGCAGGTCCATTTCCGGCCAGGCGACAGGTATTTAGGTGAAAACCGTCAGCAGTATAAGTCGCAGCCTCTATACAACTACCAAAGACAGCTTCGAAAAGGCGTCAAAAGAAACACATTGCTAAATCACGTTACAAAGGCTTACGTAGATCACGCAAGATTTGACGATGCTAGAGACACATACAGCAGAATTACTAACGAACGAGTCCACTGGATAGGATTTGGCAACGAGGCAGACCTCAGTAATGCTCCCATCAAACTATGGCCTTATTTTATAGTCAAAAATAACAAGTTGATATCCCGACGGTACTCGAGATCGCAGCCTGAAGGTTATTTCTCCTGTTGTTTAGGAGTTCTCGATCCATGCACAGTCGAAAAGGTAAACATGCCTACCTGCAAAGCGATTTGTGTATTGACTTTTTCTGCTACAGTCAATACACCCATTTTTCCACCGCACGCTGACTATTCGTGAGTTTGCGAGAGCCCAGGGCTATCCAGACTGGTTTGAATTTCTGGTGGACGATGATGATATTTCAATAAACGACATCACAATGATGATTGGCAACTCAGTCCCTGCAGTGGGATTTGGCTACGCCATCTTTCGAGAACTTTACAAAGTGGAAATCGATCGTTTCTTCAAAGGACATCCAAATCATCCTGATGACAAGCACGATGATATGGGACCAGCTCCTGTTGCTTCAAGCAATACAGCCGATCGCAAAGTCGTTATTACTATTGACTGAGATGACGCAAATGGGGCTAAAGTTATGGAGTTATGGAAATGGGAATAGAAATTAAGATCAAGAAAGAGTCATGAAGAAGGAACGGGCTGACGAAAAGGGCGGGCAATCATCATGATTATTCTCCAGACGCGAATCATGAACACTCTGGCTACCTTGGAGAGTATAGGAGCATATCATGACAACTTCAACCCCCACACCGTGGATACCCCAGGAGGAGAAAAACAATATTTAACATCATTTTGTATCTCTTATTAGAATCATCGATGGTCTTTCAATCACTCAGCGCTGTTATGTAACAACTGCAACAAATCTTCTGAGGAAAACGGAAGTTAAGCGAGGGAGAGAAATTTCATTGGGGCGCTTCACCTATTCCATATATTAATTTCCATCGCGAGTTAAAATATGCTTATAAAGTCTAAAAGTTTAATGCTGCAATGCAGTATCTTTCCAAAAGGTTACTCTGATTGTTAACATGCCACCATCTGCGCAAGAAATGTCTCTCTGAATCTCGTCCTAGTCGCTCGCTTGGGACGATTAGCATTGCCTTTATCCAAAACAGTCTTGGCCGCCTTTGGACTAGCTCCGGAATGACATAAGCATTTTGATGAACGACATTTGGACTGCCAGCTTCCGTTGTCCTTCGTCCAAGTAATCGCAATGCAGTTGTCAACGCCAAACGAGTTGGTCTCGAGTTAGCAGTGGGAACTAGAGATGAAAGCAACTGGCCGTAGACAATATTAGCGCCTCCTCCTGCGGCAAACCATGGCCTCAGACGTGGCGCAAGACACGGTAGAGGACAGCTCACATGACCTGCCTCCAGCCTATCCTGAAGCACCCATCGAATCGTCGACCTTACGATCAAGATTCTTGGAAACCAATTCAAATGGACACCTCTCTGTGTTTCAGTTACCATCGCCGTCACCTTCAAGGTCTCCGTCACCGCCCCTAATCATCACAGATGGTTCTTCTGCCGAATGGGATGGAAGATTATCTATCACCTCTAATGCTGGCCACAAGCATTCTAATTCATTTGAGAAGATAGCTATACGAGCAGTGGAAAGTGAGGATGAGAAGTCAGCTTCACTGCCACCAGTATCCAAGGCCCTATCACCGCACGAACTTCATGATATTCCCGAAGAGCCAATTCGCAAGCCGAGGAATCTTTCTGTCACCCGCGGAGACGAGAAGATCTTAAAGCTCTCGCCTGCTGAGATGCAAGAGCTTACATCGGCTCCCGAATCCTTACCTGCAGCATCACCAAGATGGCCCTCAATTGAACAGCAACCTCCGTTAGAGTCACCGGCAATAGGTCAACTTCCACTTACCCCAGACCTCCTTGCCCCAGCGGCTGAGATCCATACTCGCAAGAACAGATCGCGGAGTAACAGCAACTCGGACCCGGCAAAAGAATCCATTGATCGCAGACCCACAGTTGAGGAAGTACAACTGCCTACCATGCACAGAAGGCCAGGCTTTTCTTCCAGGACAATCTCATCTCCACCTATACCTTCGAATCGGATGAACTCTTTCGCCAAAGGAACCCAAGCACCATCATCACCGCGAAGGAAGCCGGTCGGTCTGGGACTACGACCAGATCCACTGGATCTAAACTCTAAATCTACTCCAAACAGTGCCAACAGACCTGTCGGACCAGACCTTCCATCCCCGATCCCTCAGTCTATTCCTCTTCCGCCGATGTCTATCCCTACGTACCTGCAACTCGAGCTTTCTCAAACTAGACCATCTCCATTGTACATATATCGATCGGCCAGCAGCGACTATCCCTACGAGTCATCTAGGATCAAATTTGAGCGTCTTCTGAATTTTCTATTATTACCTCCTCAGTTAGAACAGGTTCTCTACTTTGGCTCTTTGGCATGCCTTGATGCTTGGCTATACACTTTTACCATATTGCCCTTACGGTTCTTTAGAGCACTTGCAGTGTTGATACAGTGGTGGTTTCAACTCGTGAACAAGGAAGCTCGCTTCATTCTAGGATTTATCTACCATGGTACAGGAAGAATGTGGCATCGTCGTCGCGAGCAACGAACGAATCCTGATGGTAGCCGGTCCAGGAGCGTTTCTCGCTCATCACGACCGCCAGTTTCAACGACGCCGTCATATCAATCACAGAGTGGTCGGCACATTGACATTGCGACTGCGAGAAGCCTACCAGAACAATTGAGAATTGCTACTGAACGCAAATCAAGGCAAGGATGGGGCCGCAAGCATAGAAGGTCCAAATCAGAGCCCTCAACCTTGTCTTCCTATCACAAAGCCGATCTGCTTGAAGGAGCTGTTATCATTTGCAGCTGTGTCATTTTGCTCAAGCTGGATGCAAGTAGAATGTATCATAGTATCAGAGGACAAGCTGCTATCAAGCTTTATGTCATATACAACGTCCTTGAAGTGAGTAACTCTCTTTTAAAAGATGACTAGACTAACGCGAGTAGGTTTGTGACCGGCTTTTCTCTGCACTGGGACAGGATATCTTTGAGTGCTTATTTTCCGATGAAACACTGGAGAGGAATTCCAATGGCCGAAGCAAAATCTTGCGGCCACTAGGAATGTTCTTCTTAGCCTTGGCATACAACGTGATTCATGCAGCGGCACTGTTCTATCAAGTCATAACTTTGAATGTTGCCGTCAACTCATATTCAAACGCGTTACTCACGTTACTGATGTCCAATCAATTTGTGGAGATCAAGTCTACCGTGTTTAAGAAATTTGAGAAGGATAACCTTTTCCAGTTAACATGCGCGGATGTGGTTGAACGCTTCCAACTTTGGTTGATGCTGATGATCATTGCCTGCCGAAACATCGTGGAAGTTGGAGGGTTGAGTGCGCTAAGTAATGCCAGTGACGAGGTAACCAAAAGTGGCCCTATTCGTAGCAACTCAATGCTTCCCAACAGCTTTCAGATTTTGCCAAGTTGGTCGGGAGAATTATTGTCTCCCTTCCTAATCGTTCTTGGGAGTGAAATGCTTGTGGATTGGGTGAAGCATGCCTATATCAGCAAGTTCAATAGCGTTAAGCCTGCTGTCTATCAACGATTCCTCGATGTCCTTGCGAAGGATTATTATACGAATGTAAGTATTATACCTGCAGAGATTTGAGTACCACTGACCTTCTAGGCATTTGTTAACCAAAATCTTATCAAACGGCTTGGACTGCCGGTAATCCCATTATCTTGCCTGTTCATTCGGGCTTCTGTTCAAACATACCACATGTTTCTCGCAACCCACATGCCACCTCCAATTCCATCAACAGCAACAGCTTTATCGCTAGAAAATGCCCCGACGCCAGTCACCACTGCTGCATTCGAACATTTTGATAATATCATCAGATCTGCGCTCGGCCGTTCTGCCTTCGGAATCCCTGATCCTGCTGCATCAGGTCCATGGTATTTACCTAGCGCTGACGATGTAATTGCAGCCTTGACTATGCTTGTATTCTTTTCCGGAGCATTTCTTGTTCTACTCGCGCTCAAATTAGTGCTTGGAATGCTTTTACTGAAATTTGCACGAAATCGATACTCGAGCATGAAGAAGCGGGAGCACATGACCTATGACACGGGCGGAAAACGTGTTGGAGGCTGGGGTATGGTCGAAGTCGATGATGATAAGAAGCGATGGATCTACGATGACGATCCGGAGACTCTGAGGAAGTTGAAAGAACGAGAAAGGTCAAGCAAAGAGAAAGCTGAGAAAGGTGGCTCTGCAATGGACTTTTCGAAAATCAGTCGATACGAGATGTCTGCAAAGCGAATATGGTAGATTGGATAGACGCGAAAATAAAGCCCTTAGCATCGTGACTGCCCTCTTAAGTCTTAATATTTCCGATGTGCTCGCACTACAAATACAGGAGCAACCACTTAGGTACGTTTCTCTAGCTGGAGTCTAATGACCTTCCATTTCTGGATCTGAGCACAACGGAGTAAGCTTTTTTCCCTCGTCCTTTCTTCTTCAAAGCAGGATGCAGATGAAGCTTGCCTCCTCCCTCTTCCCTCTTCTCCAGTTTGTCTTCCAACATCAACATCGCCAACACCCACACTCATCATATCGTATTGCTTCCCCAACATTGCATACAATTACCGAAACAGCAATTGAGCCACATATATACATTGTTTCATCTTATACGCAACCATGGTAAAACTCTCGCTCGTCACGGCACTTCTAGCTACAGGGATCGGCTGCACAGCATCGCCCACCCCAGCAACAAAGAATGAGATATTTGTTAAAGGACAAGGTGTAAGCATTCATGGTTCGGTATGTAGGACTTGTGCTAACACTTCTCAGCACTTCGTCCTCTCGCCAGTCCTCAGGGCCAATACTATTGCTGCACGACAAGAACCTCCGAACACACCTTCGAATGTTACCAATTCACTTTACCTCACAGATGCTGGAGAACTCACTTCTTCTTGGGATCAAGCTGCGAGGTATTTGATGATCTCTGATGATGAGGGCAATGCCAGGGTCGTCCTCGCTGCTGAAGAGAGCGACACTATCAGCATCAGTGCTGCTAGGGTTGGAAACCAGTCCTTGCAGCCACTCACTTCCGACAGTCTTAGGCGTACGAAGAAACTCCCTAGAGAATTAGCCGTGGAAACACGGAACATTACTTTTGCTTCAGACCATGTCGCTTGCTTGCGTGGTTGTGAGTTTTCCAGATCCAAGATATGGCTTTTTCTTAGCATCTGACTTTCAGGAAAGGCGCTTTCGAGCTTCTTGCAGACCAGCAAGGAATTGGTAATGAAGATGATGGTAATCTCACTGCTCTACAGAAGCTCTCGAAAGGTTGCACTTCTTGCATGGGCGATCTTTTTGCTGAAGTGTTTTCCATATGTAGTATCAACTGCAGTCTGTTACCCCCTTACTGGGATATGGCCTCTGTATACTGACATAAGCAGCTGGTAATCATGAGACCTGTTTTGATTGCGTTGCGCCCCTCTACCTTGATATTGCAATGAAATTCGCTAGTAATGAGGATCGGCGACACGGAAAACGTAATATTTGGTTTCTCGACTCTAACCAAAACGAACAACCAAAACCAGCACTAGATCCTAAGGAGCTTCAATGGAGTTGCCTCCGCAACTGTAGGCAGATTGCTCCCCCAGTCCAATGCCGTCAATCTGACTCTCATAGGCTCGAATACTGCTGGGATCATCGATGAGCAGATGTGTCAGCAATGCATCGGTGTCTGGTTGTCCGCTGTCTCGCCACAGTCTTCTATCCTTTCTCGAGACATTTCAGGTGCTCAGGTTTGTGGTGAGGGCGGACCTGCCTCTTTTCCTGGCAATGCTAGAGACGTAGTCAGCAACGACGATGAGGGTTTCGAGGACGATGATGGAGATCTCAATACCACTGACGAGGATCCTGGGGACGACAATGGAGATCTCGACACCACTGATGGGGATCGTGAGGTTGATGACGAGTTTACGGAAGAAGATCTGGAACAATGCACTGCTATATGTAAGTTTGATGTTAATATGTTGAGTGTACAAAGTCACTAATGTACCCAGGTGAGCAAGATGAAACCTCAGACACATGTTCAGAATGCAATGCTAGGTTTTTAGTGACAGCTGGATTTGAAATGGAGATTCTCTATGCTACGATCAGTATTCCGAATTCTTCTGTGCCAGCGGGGATGACCAACAATACAAAGTCCCTGCTCAAACTCCAAGAGGTTGATGAATCCTGCGATAATAGCTGTGAGCTCTTAGTGCTTGTACTTGAATGAACACCAGTTAATGATAAGACAGACAAGCAACGTAGAGACAAGAAGCATTTGCTGTGCACCAGACTCCCAATCCACGATCCTATTCCAGCTCAGGTCCGACAAAGTTCATCTAAACTCATGATCTCCCGAGACGAGTTTCAAGTGCCGGGTGGAATGAGTACCTGCCCTTGTAAGCGACTACCTTACTCTCCCTGGGTATACTACTAATTCGGGTTCTAGGTCCTTTAAATCAAGCTTTCTGCACTTGCCATGGCGCGAATACTCCTACAGCTATTTCCGCTAGGGACAGTCAAGAAGAGAGCTCTGAAGGGAAGTTTGCCTTTTTTAGTCTCGTTTGGAGGCCACAGAAACTTGATAATGGGTTGGGACTCGATGGTTATCAGGTCAAATTTTGTGTCGCAGATGTACTTGAGGTTGATAAGCCCGTGTATGCCGTGATGACGAAGAGCATTACCGCTGAGATTGAGTGTGCAGAGGTTGAGCTCCAAGTAATTTTCGACCCTGTGTCCCCGATCAGCGAGGCGGGAGGCCATTGATCATGCGCAAGCATACAACAAGAAACCTAGGTACTTAGATGGTTTACTAGCTTTGCTCAGCAGTCCAGTGTCTCATAGTACAATAAAGCCGTAGTCATCCATAAATTAATTCCTTACATATCCTTGCTACAGACACCAGCGTTAGTGTTACGCTGTGATGCTAAGTTGCCATACGTCCCAATAATGGTGGGTATCCTAACAACCAGAGAAGTCATTTACAATACTCATAGTGAGTTTTCGTTGCTGGTCATATACTCGTTGCCTCATTCCTATACTACAGAATCAACCGTTTGATTGACATCGCTATTCCAAGTCAAGTGCAGTACCCATAACTCAATGAACACCAGAAACGCCCTCCCTACCGACCTTCTCCCAAAACCTTCGGAGACCAAGCACTTTGGCTCTCGTGGGCATCTCTTTCGTCTCACCTCTCCGCAAGCTTCCCCATCTCGCGTCACCGGGCCCCCCTCCCCCGTTCCCACTGCCCTTCGTAAATCTTCTCGCCATGCGTCTCACGTCGGGTCTCTCCCCGACATTCGCGCCCATCTCATCCCCCTTCCGCCTCCACTCCTCCACCCAGTGCCGCAACACGTCTTTCACCCGCTCTCGCTCCACCCGCCGCTTCGTCTCAATCAGGCTCGGCGCCAGATACGTCGCTTCCCGCGGCAGCACCCCCTTCTCCACCAACGTCGACGCACTCGGCCGCAGCGGCAGCGCCCGGTTCAGCTTGATCTTGATCAGGTTCCGCCCCAGGGCCCGGGCCGCGAGCGACGTCCGCGTCACGAAGATCCGCTGGTGCATCAGCTCTGCGAGCGACGGCCGCACCGAGAGGGAGTGTGAGAGTGAGAGGCTGTTGCGGTGGATGCGTGCTAGGTGCAGCAGCGGGTCGGTGGATAGGTGCCGGAAGTGGTGCGTCGTGCGGGAGATGGCGAGGAGATCCGGTATGTCGATGTAGGAGAGGATGTGCAGGAGGAGCTCGTCGGGGAGATCTGCGAGACTCTGGGGCGGCGTGTTGGTTGCGGATGTTGTTGAGCTGTTGGGCTTGGCTGGGGGGTTCGTCGCTCTCGAGGAGCTCGCGTCCGCGGTGTATTCTGCCTCCATTCTGCTTCAGCTGGCTATGTAGCTCGAGAAATGTATAGTGCTATTCCGAGGGGAGGTTCTAGGGTTGTAGAGCCGGGGGGAGTTCAATGCGGCATCGTATAGGAGATGCGGGAGCAGGAAATGCCAGAGTTGGGCGAGGATGGGCAAGAGGGAGAGGACGGGCGAGCGAGCTATAAATGGAATGTTTGTCTGCTGCCTATTATTGTTGCTGGGTTTGTAGGGCGAAGAGCGCGCGAGGGATGGCTGGAGGAGAAGGAGAAGTGCCGGTCATGCTATACCGTCTCAAGATCATTCAAAGCGTCACAAGGGAACGGTAACGGGGGGCCTGTTTGCTTTCCACGTGATGGCGGGAGCCCCTACTGGCATTTCACAGATGACCCCGTTTCATTGTTGTCTTGTGTCGTCGCCCCGAATTAACTTTTCTTTTGTCCCTTTTCCGTCCGTTCTTTCGGACCTGGCCTTTTCCCCCTCACCTTAGGCTGTTTTCTTTGTTTGCATTGTTGCCTGGCCTTTTTTACTTTTCTCCTGCTCGCCTCGTTTCTGGATCCGTTTGTTGCCATCTGCCCCCCCGTACGACCCTTATCGCGTCCCCCCCCGTCCCGCATAGATTGACCGTACGTCATTCCATGTCGCTGGTCTTATCGCGATTTGCGCTGCTTATCTCGCTCTCCCTCTCCGCGGTGCTGGTTGAGATCGCGGGAAGAGTTTGGACCCTGGGCTCGCAATGGATTTCTTAGGCAGAAATACGAATTCAAAATATCTTTGGTTTTTTGTATCGGCATTTGGATGTCGTACTCGGCTTTAATATCATTCGATATTCCTTTCTTCCTTTCGAGGAGTGATGGAGAAGAGCCCTTGCCAACAAAATTTGCACTGTTGTTGACACGGAGTATAGAAGCGTGAAGCGGTAACTGTGCTATCTAGGTGGCCACTGATGGTCAATTAGGCCTTCGTATTTGCGATCATCAGAGAGTAATGCATGCCAATTTTAATGAGTTCGTCGAAGTCTACATCAGATTAATAGGGTGGTGATTGACTGTAGCATATGATGGACAACGAACAGAGATTTTCTCATCCAAAAAACCGCGTCTGTATTAAAATTTCACGGTGAAATAGCAAGTTAAATGACGCGAGATCAAGAACATAAAGAGGTAGACAAATTGGATCTTATTGGGGTCGGATTGTTGCTTCGGCCAAATCCAGCCTTTTGCTAATATAGTCGATTTGCTGATAGCGGTTCAGCGCCAGCATTCCGTTAAGGACCACTCTGGGAAGACCGCCTCGTGAAGTTGCCTACAGTAATTCAGTGAATAGCATGTCATTTCTTGTGCCTGGTACTTCTCTACTCCTCAGCCATGTTCTCCAAGACGAATACTTCGAATTGATCACATGACATTGTTAGATCTATCTCAAAGTCCCAACGGCGTTCATGGAACTTTTCTTTGGCTTTCTTCCGCTTTAGCACGTAGTGCATATCCTGGTCTGCGATATTCCAACACAATGACCGAGAGAATCAAAGTTCAGATTAGAACTCCAGCATCGTAATTCTCGCTCCCAACCGTCTCGTCCTTTCTGACATTCCGCCTCGCTTATTTCTGACATTTTGCGTTCGGTACCCCTTTTCAAATTCTGACCTTCCCGCTGAATGTCAGAAATAAGTCAAGAAGTGTCCATGATGGAGGATGAAGTGATTCTTGAGACATCGAGTTGGATTTCAAAGCAGAAGGCCTCTGAAGGCTTGTCGTTCGATTCTCCACGGCTATAAAGGGATGGAGAATCCACGTACTTGGGGAGATGGTCCATCACCTCCGCAAGCACTTACAGCACTCACTTCTGTGTTTTCTGGCATTGCGAATCTTCCTATACGCTGTATTGAAATAACTTGACGGAAAATCCATCTCATCCCTACCCAAGCAGTCATGACCTCAGCAAACACCACCTACCTAATCACGGGAGCAAACCGAGGTGAGATCCCCAACGGAGTCCCGGTTGCCCACGCACACCCCAACTGACATCTCTCAACAAGGCATCGGCTTGGGACTGATCCAAGTATACCTTGCGCGGCCAAACACGACCACCATAGCAGCGGTGCGGGATCCGGACCATCCAACCTCCCAGGCCCTTTCGGCGCTCCCCCACGGCGCCAACAGCAAACTGATCCTAGTCAAGCTCGACAGTGCCTCGCCGACGGACGCCGCCGACGCGATCACCACCCTGCAGACCCAACACAACATCACCAGCCTCGACGTGGTGATCGCCAACGCCGGCATCGCCAAGGTCCAGCCGCTGGTGCGGGAGCTCCAGCTCGCGGATCTCGAGGAGCACAACCACGTCAACGTGTCGGGCCCTGTGCTGCTGTTCCAAGCTACGCTGCCCCTGATGTTGAAGGCGGCGGCGCCGAAGTTCGTGGGCATCAGCTCCTCGGCCGCCAGTATTGCGGCGATGGGCGAGCGGTATTTCCCCAACGCGGCGTATGGCCCGTCCAAGGTGACGCTGAACTATCTCTTGCGGAAGATGCATTTTGAGCACGAGGAGTTAACCGTCTTTCCGATCGACCCGGGCTTTGTTCAGACTGAGTTGGGGAATACGGGCGCTAACAACCTTGGGCTGGAGCAGGCCGACATTACGGTCGAGGAGAGTGTGAATGGGGTCGTGGCTGTGGTATGTGGTGCTTTCTTAGGTCATCTTTATCTTGACTCATGCGTTTACAGATTGACAAAGCCACGAGAGAAACACACTCGGGACGGTTCGCACACTATCTCGGAGGGGAATTACCCTGGTGATGAGTCAAGGAAGTACGAGGGTGGCCGAACACACGCCTCGGGAACTGGGAGCTTTGCATGGTTCACTTGTTCATTCATGGGTATTCACCACGCAATGTATCGTAAACGTTGAGTCACAGTTTCCCACACGATCTACTTTTCATGACCGAGGTCTTCTCAGTGATCCAGTAGACTCCATTGCGCAGTAGCTAAAGTGAAGTATACCTCGAGCCATCAATTTTCCGATCCCATTATCCCGTGAGCAAAAGCGGATGCGGCGCTTTACTCCATTTTTACGCACCTTGTCCCCGCCGTTGGGGGGGTTATGTGAGGACCACTCGGAGTGACCTGGCTAGAGCTTACGGAGGGCTGGCCACTGGACGGTCGTACAGAATACCCACTATGCGCCCAGCGCTGGCTGCGTGACGTACCTTAGCTTCTCCATGCACAACCAGGACATTACTCGCGGAGAAGATCGCACTCGTTCCCAAGATCGCTGAAGGTCTTGGTCTTAGAAATCAAGGGCTCCGAAGAGCGAGACATCGGCGATGGAAGGCAGCAACCGTGAAGGGGTTTTCCTTCTGGTCGTCCAATTATGCACTAGAGGACGACTTCGTTACGTTGTTTAATCTATTTTCGCCGGACCTCCTCAAAGGCTCTCGTTGCACATTCGTTCACAGGCCCCGGTCACGATGCTGCATGATTCAATCCTCTTCCTTGCCGGTACCTGTCCCCAAAATTGAAGGAGGATCCAGACTCCCACGCAGTTGATGTTCCGGAAGGGTCACATGTTCTGCTCGGGTTTCTATTAACAAGGCACGTTTGCCGCAGGTATCCATCAAGCTTCTCATTGGGTAGGGTGATGCTTGGAAAGGTACACAGGGAAAGTTACCATGCTACTTATGTTGATGTGCTGTTCGTTCTCTTGCAGGAGTCCCGCATCAAGCCTTAATTTCACAAAAGATTTGCTTCGTTGCATCGATGCGTGCACATGCGTGCATAGATGCATGCACGTCGACACCCATTCTTGGGTTTTTGGTGGATGATAAGTCGACAGGTCAGCCTCATCGCTGTACAAGTGAGCTGGCTGTCATTTACCAGCGGCGACAAACTCACCAGCAGCCAATCCGGCTGGGTCGCATAGGTGTGTTGCGGCTCAAAACTGGACGAGAGTCGCAGAGCTGAGTCGGGGACAATAACAACAACAGAGGCGCAGCGAGCTTGGTCGAACGGATGAGGTGGAGGCGGGCGTCGGGTCGGGCCTGTCCAGTTGCGGGTGGTACGGACCATAGCAGCGGCCATGATCAATAGGCAGATGATGGGGACGAGAGCGGCCGGCTAGCAGACCGGGCGCGTCGCACGTTACTGTTGATAACCACTGCCCTTGTAGCAGCTTCCATATGGGGAAGCAGAGGGACGTCGCTGTTACCCGAAACCCTCGCTGGGCGGCTGCCAATGAAATGGGAGATGTCAGACCTCGCGAGGCTGCACCTGGCACTCTGACAAGTCTTAGCTCACATTTACATTCTTATTGGATGCTACACTCCCGCAGTCCGCATCGCAATACCAGACACATGATATCGCCCTGTACCGGCAGCGGGGACCGCTAACAGTAAGTTTCAACGTCGTAGAAACAGTTGCCTTGTTATTTGCGTGACCTGAACCAGAGCTTCCAGGCGCAATCCCGAAATCTGCGCTATATTGCTGAGTTTTCCCTCGCTTGGCCGTCAATTTGGCCTTGTTTACCTTTGAAGTAGGGAACGCGTTTGGCTCCTGCAGCCTTCTCTGGAGGTAAACATCGGCAAAAGGGCCCAGAGATTTCTTTTCCAACAGATCCGACTTCTGCTGATTCTGCAACGGCTTACGCTGGTGGCAACCCCTCCTCCACAAATGCATCTCTGCTTGAAAATGCACATCCTCCTTCCACTTCAGAACCCTGATCCAAGTAGAAATTCAATGAGAATGAGCAGTCCACGTGGTTATTGGTCAATGGCAGTTATAAACATGCGGCCGTTTAACTTGACCACCATCAACATTATATTTCAATGACGGTGTGATGGGCCTTCTTCCTGCATATCGCCACCTAAATCTTGCTAGAATCAAGGTTCTGGGTTCGCCTGCAGAGCAAAATTTTAGCTGGAACGTATGTCTTCTTCCCTAATCCCATGGTTGTCCAGAAAACAAAAAATCAGAGGCACGAAGTAATTGCCCGCAAATGTCTCCAAATTCGGAAGGGTTCACAACGTGACAAAAATATGACGGCTTTTATCAACTTTGGGCCCAAGCTCAAGAAAGTTCGAAAATTTGGTGCTCCATAGGAACCATCAGAACGGTGCCACGTCACCGTGGCCAAAGTTGACAAGCCATGCCAATATCATGGCTGAACAAGGAGGTGCCCAAGTGGAGAAGGTGCTGATACCTGCGTATGTGATGTCCTTCCTGCTTGAGCTATCATGCAACGTGATGGGAGCATTAGACCATGGCCACCAAGGCCCAAGACAACGCATTGCCAACCCTTGTAGAGGCAGAGGTGGCCCATCAGGAATCTTCTGTGATGCACGCACGACTTTCGTGACGTTTCGTGCAGACAGTAGAAGCCTCCAGATCCTAAATTGCTTCCGAGATATTCGGCCAAGCCCCCTCAGTCCCGATCATGAACTGACAGCCACTGAAATAACTGATACTGAAGCCTCGTCCTAGGGATTGGTTGTGAGGGGCCGTAAGCCACCAACATGAAAACTTCTTAAGTTGCAACCATGATAAGCAGTCATGCAACACATCGATGGGATCGGTGCAGTCGACTGATGCATGCGCTCGGTATCGCGGTGTCTTGATAGGCATGGAACGGTGTGATACACCGCATAATTGACCTCGTCCACAATATCCAGTTGGTTGATTGCATGCTGACAAGACACCGTGTGGCAGCATTGGACAAAGCCTTTTGCCATCAAGGTTCTTTCATAGGTCTCTCGAAAGCACGTTGCTGATCTGTTATCCATCAGCCAACGACTCCACCTGCAACGACACTCCGTCCATGCGAAAAGCCAACCACCTCTGATGTGGCAACGTTGAGCACCTCTGATTAACGGGACGTTGTACCGTAACGTGATTGAATAGTGCAGGATGGTGCATATGCCGCCAAGATTTGTCGTCAACCTCCTCAAGCCCAAACCTGCGAGGCGTAGCAGAAACTCGGTGTCTGGCCCGTTATCTCATGAAGAAAGCCGTGCTATACCTTGGCAGGTGCGTAAGAAAGTAACTCCATTAGGTCCAGCCTTCGAATCGCAGATTCGTGTACTGCTCTGATAGGTAGTGGGAGTGTCTAGTCTGTCCACCGACGGGCCGTTGATACCGTGCAGGCATCGCTGCGCAGAAGCGTCGCATGGATTGATGAGCATGTAAGTGAAATGCTCAGTGGTTCGACAAGACCATTGTTTGCGTCGACGGTTGTCAAGGAAGATGAGGGTGGGGTTGGAGCATGGTGGTGTATCGATGGCCAAATACTGTTCTCGTCAGTTGCTTCCAATACTCTCTCGATGGGTATAAATATCTCCTTTGCACCTCTCATACTGACATTATTGCAATCCAGCCATCACACAAGACTGTGTTCTCACTGCTCCTTCTTCAAGTATTGTCTTTGGCTAGCTTCCAAGAAGATCACCAACTCAACTCCTCTCAGTCTCCCTCATCTGCTCAAGCTGTCCTATTGCTTAGCGAAGTAGTTGCCCACAAATCGGTAGGTCGAGTCGTCCTTAGACCTTCAGGCCAAGCCTAAGGGGCTAACAGGTTCCTAGCACACGTCCATCGAGCAATATGTGCTATTACGACCAATATCAGTACGAGTGCGGCGACTACAAGTGGGGTTCTTTCCGTGCCCATTGCACCAAAGAGTACCGTACTGGAGAGACATGCGGCCTGAAGCTGGTGATGACCACATATGCGAATCCATCCGGTGGGAAGTGCAAACTTTGCACAAAGCTCGACGTTAAATGGAATCGAATTCGAAAGGAGCAAGACAGAATCCGCCGATGGGAAAAGGAAGGCGGTCGAAAATCGTCGATTGAGCGAGCCCAACAAGAAATCTACGACATCGAAGGCGAGATTCATGAAATCAATCGGCAACGTCTGGAAAAGTCCAGGAATCTGTCTTAGTAAGTCTCAGAGTACATTTCGCGATTGACAGAAAGACTGACCAAATGCAGGACGCAGCGAAGAGAGACGAGTCAAGAAGTAGTTAGTAAGGACAATGGGGCGTTCGTAAATCTGTGGCTTTTGGTGTTCCAACTTTTTCATAATTTCTTTTGAAATGGGGTTCGGGAACTCGGCCGGTAACAATTGGTGGGAATGGAACTTGAGATGCCCAAGCAGTTGACTGTACTTGACATTAGCTAGGTCCAGAATGACTAAATAACCCGACGAGACCTTATCGAGAAGTTATCTCATTTACGTTGCCCATTCATTAGTGATGTAACCCAGCAAAGTCCAACAGCGCCTAATTGCGGCGCGCACCGAGCCGGCTGCCGGGCGGGTAAAATATGGAGGTGCCCTGAAAGGTGGAGGAAACACCATGACATAGAATCTGATAGGATCGTGGCTCTATCGATGGTTTCTTGACTCGTGAACTGAGGGGAAAGAAGAAAGACGGTGAAAGCAATGAGAAAAGTCTGCCTCAACACCTATGCATCTGCATCATTGTCTGCGGTGTGACCTTCGCTTAAGCGCGGTCTGGTTAGCTTCGTAGAGCAGCGCATGCTCAGATTTACACGCTCTGGTGTAGAACCCAGCATTGCCCGTGGCCATGTATAGCGGTAACGTTCAAAGACAAGATATGTGGAAAATGATGCGAAAGAAAGTGGAACGAGACATTCCCCAACGCTATTTAAGAAGGTCTGACAGATCTTGGAAGAAATGATATTTGTGAACGTGGCTATCCCTCAATGGACTGCGCCCAGCCTGACTGCAGAGGCTGCATAGCTTCATGATAGGCTCTGTGAAATGAAAGCCTAGCCAGTAAAGAGACGCTTTGGACAAAAGAAATGCGGTAGTGATACAATGCATGGAAGGACGCTTAGCTGGCCCAGTTAGATCTCGAGTCCAATCCTATTCCTCCCCAGAAAATGATGCGGCACAATGCTATTCGAACACGAAGAGGGTATTTCGATAAGGATGCAACGCCCGTACGCCATGGTGACAGAAAGAAGATGCACTTTGTGGTTGCAGGCCACGTCTACTCCATAGCTGATTCTGCGTCGGCGAATCCTCCCACCAGTGGGCCCAGGTCTGCAGATTTAACCGGGCTGAACGTTTTGGCCTCCTCCAAGTCGTCTTCATCCGATATCCAACCATCAGTAGCGGTTGTGTTGCTGGTAGATTGGAACTGAGGCAGAGCCTCCTTTTGGGTGTTTGCTGTAACTTTGGCAAGAATGTCTTGATATCTCAAAATGCGAGTATCTTGCCCGGCGAAGCTTGTGGTCGACATCCGAGGTGCATTCTGTGGAACCATAGCAAATATATCCACAAGATGACTGTTACCAAGCGTCAGTCCACGTCATTGTAAATAAGGTCTGCTGCGACACGAGCCGAGCAGTGGGAAGGTGTATACTTGGATGTCTGAGCTACTACTTTCTGCAGAGCCTCAGTCTCTCTTTGGACCTCCTGGGGATCTGCCTGTACGAGGCCCGTGTTGTGCTCTCCAAAGCTGCCATACTGGCTTGCGTGCGCATCGTCAAACAGTAATCTCGATTGTTCGTCCTGTTGCAACACGCTCAGCTCCAAGTCCTTCATCAATACATTCGGCAACATACCTCATCGCTTTCATCGCGAGTCTTGTTCAGCCCGAGGCAAGAAGCGCAGACCCCCATCCTATCCAGTAACCTCCAAACTTCAAAACAAGTCCGCCGCACCCTGCGCTGACTTTAGAACCCACTCATACGACTGCGGGTAAGAATCGATGAAGGTAACGGTGGCTGTTGCATACGGAAAGGGATACTGGTGAGGAGTCAGATGCAAGGCGGAGCCGATAGGATGGGTCGAAGACGCTGCGTCGCAAATTGCGAGAGGAGCCTTCAGTATCAAAAGCTTCCCATTTGGAGACCCGAGCTCAGGCCTGATAGATGTCGCCCAACGATCTAACCCAATTCGGATAAGCGCATTAGAGTACCAAAACAAACAACCTCCTCGCTTCAGCTACAACTCCTCGCCTCGATTTCCTGCGAAACAGCATCAAGACCTTCCATACTCAGAAATAGTCTTCGGCAATGCCCGCAATATCTCTCTTAGCCCGTTTCATTGAGTTGCGAATGATTCTCGTCTTGTTGGTACTTATCTGACACAGCGAGTATACAGAACAGCTTAATCTTTGCAGCGACTTCTCCGTTTTCCTTCCCCCGCTCCCCTTTCCCCTTTCCGCCCAAGATTATCTGTCACAATGGGCTTGTATTTGGCGCTTTCCTTGGGAACAGTTTTATTGTTTCAAAAAAAATCATGAGAAAATAATCCCTTGCGATCCCCTTACCACTTGCATCCAAGAGTGGTTTGCGTCCATTAGATACTAGCCTTTGTTGTGTGTAGTCACTGCTCTGCTACCGAGTATAACCTATATGCAAGGCAATATAATGCAAAAGCCACCCCTTGCGCTGTTGTTCGTCGACTACCGACTTCCTGCTCGCTTGGCAACTCCGGTAAAGGGGAAACCTCGCACCTTTTCATTTCCACTAGGACCATGCAACCCCGGATTGGAGAATCGTGTATGCATGAGAACGGCTTCTAGTTGTACGTCCTGAGCTTGCGCTGCAAGGCTGTTCGATTATCGATATACCAATATCCCTACCATGGCCTTACAGGGACGATGTGCTCAGAGGCTGGGAATACTTGAGATGAGATGTTATAAAGAAGAACATCTTTCTCGGTGTGTCCTGATAACAATATCTTTCAAGTCAAGATCATTACTCTCGTTTTCAATCATCCTTCTTACTTTACTTGCATCGCCCATACATTCATTGTATCAACCTTAGTCAACGAAGCCAAAATGTACCCAAATTCTCGTCCAATAGTCGCAATCTTACTTGCTCTTTCAGCATCCGCCATTGCAAACCCTGTTGATCGCCGTCATCATAATGGTAGTGAGCTCGCAGATTCTCCATATTGTGAAGTGCCGACAACAATCTATATCACAGTCACGCCTGTGGTAACTGCAACCACCTCTGCAATTCCAATCTCGAGCTCCGTCCCTATGGAATCAGCACCAATCTCTACTAGTGAATCAGTCTATACGACAGTAGTGAGCCCTATCAATTCTACTGGGACTGAGAATGGTTCATACCACCCATCCAAAACAGAAGAGCCTTTACCATATGCCACGGTTACAATCGCTGGCTCTGTCACAGTTTCAACGTTATATGAGCCATCATCAAGGACGGGTGGTCAAGGTCATACCCGTACTCCTGAGCCATATGAATCGTCCTCGCCCCAAGAACCTTCGTCTATAGCTCCAGGAGAGTTCTATGGATCCTTGACCGTAACAGAAACTACTATACCCTCTGTTGGCTCCAACATCATATCGACGTTGGTGAGTAATGTGTCTCCATCAAAAACCAAGAAGCCACACCACTATTCCACCGTGACCATCACCTCCGGAGCAAGCATTTGGATTACCATCGAGACGGCAGAATCAAGCATAGAATCAGCAGGGGCCAGCACGTCATACCTAGGATCCGAATCTACTAAAAGCCAGATGTTGCCATCAACTCCAAGCTCAACCGCGAACTCTGGATCAGAGACTACCATAACATCAATTGCCTATTCTTTCCCAACAAACACAGAGACAAGCCAACCTTCATTCTCAGTCTGTCCAACACCAAGCATTCTCTACTCTACTTTGACTGAGACCACTACAATCATCACCACCATAACAACCTTCCCCGGCTCAGTATGGTCCACAAGTACAATCAAGCCGGTGCAAACGCTCACAGCCTACTGAACCGATGTTTTTCGCTAGGCAGTGAGCAGATGGTTTCATGGATCAATGCTAGTGGGCTTTGTTAAGATTAATAATGGGTGGTCAGTTTGGTAAAAGAATTAAGTATGTATAGGTGTGATGTGTTTTACGAACTTTTGGGAGAGTGGCGTGATTCCCTATCTTTTTTTTTCCCAAAGGTCATTTCACATTGTCCCACAGGGAACAGACGTTGTTTGTCGGTTTCAAGACTGTATTATAATACGTCATTGTATAGAACATAATCATATTATTTCCTACTCTACTTTTTGTCGCACAACACTTTGCAACATTGGCCCTTTTCTGCCGGCAGTGTTGCATTACAAGAAAGGTAAAGGTTGAATGAAAGCACGTGAACCTGAGCCTGTTTTGGTCTGCTAGACTGCCGTGCCTTTGCAACTTCGCTTTCCCATCTCTTTTCAAAGTATATAGCTGTTTCTTTCATTGTCTCTGGCACCTTATTAGTGCTGATAGACCCTTTGGATATGGGACAAATATTCACGGATATTTACCAATTACCTGTCGGGAACTCGGCTCGGAGTCGTTAGTTGCTTACCCAGGCAGGTCATGGCATGGCAGGAGCGCGATGAAAGAGACCTTTAGGATGATGAGCATTGAACCTTGGGACGTAAAGGTTTGGAAAGTTCAATTCATTTTCTTTGTGAAAAATACATTATTAATTTTTTTTTCTTCGAGAAAAGTCTCTCTGGCATGATTATTTTCAAACTACTCGATTCCCCTCCAAATCGTTGTCCTAAAACCATTTCCTGTAGTTGTTTCATAGTGGCGTGATGTAGAGTAGAGCAAGCTTTCCCTGCCCGAACGCCATGATATCTTCGCTGATGCAAATTCTAATAAGTTACTGAAAGCAGAATAGAGTATATACTCTTATAATTCATCCTCGGACTTCTTGGGAGCCTCTGGTGTTTCCTTTGTGGTTGGAGCAGCAGCAGCAGCAGCAGTCGGTTGCTTGACTAGCACATCTTTCTTGACGCTCATCCACTCAATACCAAGAGCGGGGATTATAGCAACTGCGCAGCAAGCCAGCGCAACAATGAATGACCGGGTAAGGGCATTGTTATAATCTACAAGCACAACTGCCAAGTTCGCAGCCGGCACTAGATTTCGGAGTTGTGTAGCACCGGCTTGGACAATTGCCTTGGCATCAAGACCGTTGACCGAAGCGAGCGATGTAGCGAGGGAATTTGTGAAAACGGTCTGACCGATACAAACGAAGATTGCTCCGCCGAGAGATTGGCCAAAAAACATAAGTGAAACACCGATAGAGATATCTTTTCGAGGGAGACATGTTTGTGCTGTCATGTTGGCTTGTTGCATGCCCATACCTAGTCCGATACCGTAGATGACTTGGTAGCCGATCCAATGTGCGGAACTGCTATTGATAGTGAAGGTGGTAAGGAGTCCGGCGCCAACGCTCATAAAGACGGGACCTAAGAGCATGGGTGGGACGTAATAGCCAACCTTGGATACGAAAATTCCAGAGCTGATGACTGCTACTACCATGCTGAGGACCATGGCCAGGGTGTCGATTCCGGACTGAACTGCGTCGACGTTCTTCACGGCTTGAAACCAGAGGGGCAGGAAATAGAGCAAGGTGACCATTGATCCGGAGACGAAGTTGACGTATAAGAACGCACAAAGTATGCTTCGTTGCTTGATGATGCGTGGTGGGATTGTACCCATCTCTTGCTTCCAGATCTGGATACCGACAAACGCTGCAAGGAGGACCCCACCAAGAACGAAGAGTGCAATGATTCTTCCTGAGTTCCAGGCATATGTCGTGCCACCCCATTGAAGAGCAAGCAAGATACAGACAATTCCGGGCAGGAAGACCACACTTCCATACGGATCAAGCTGCATGAACTTTTCTCTCGGGGTCTTGTCGTTCTTGACTGGTTGCAAGTGAAGGATGAAAACCAAGATCGCGAACGTGACTGCACCAATTGGCAGGCTGAGTTTAGGTTAGTCAATGGACATCGTCGAAGCGGAAGTGAACACTCACTTGATGTAAAAGCACCATCTCCATGAAACTTTATCGGTGAACGCGCCGCCAAGCAACGGACCGATGACACTGCTAATACCGAAGATAGAGCCAAAGAGTCCCACGACCATTGGTCGCTTGTGGAGCGGAAGAATATACGTGACGATAATGATCGAGCCGGAGAAGATGCCAGCAGACCCAACACCCGCGACAGCTCTTCCAACAATAAATGCATTTGAGCTGGGAGCAGCTCCACAGATGACGGATCCAACCTCAAAGAGACCGATAGCAGAAAGGTAAATTATCTTCGAGTTGTAAAAGGTGTAAACTTTTCCCCAGAACAACTGCGTGGCACACATTCCCAACAAGTAACTACTGGCGTACCATCTATGTAACGAAGTCGTCAGTAAACAGCACATCGTCGATGAACGTGACGTTGTGTAAGACTTACCCGACATCGCCTAAGCTGTGGAACTGGTCAGTGATTTTGGGGGTTGCCGTCGCAATGATGAGTCGATCCTGGGATGGATTAGTTCTGATCCCCGGTCAAAATAGAGCACGCATGCGACATGTACTCAAGATTTGGGAGAATACAGGAAGCCGTTACTTACCAGAGCAACTAAGAAGGTAGCAAGTCCGGCGGCCAGCAGAATAACGGCGGTTTTCTTGGCGCTCGGGTACACGACCTCGGTTTCGACCCGGGTGAGAGGTGCTTCTCCTTTCTCGATATATCGCGCGCTATAATCACTGTGGTCCTCTGCACTTGACCTTGATACCCTTGGGGTTGCCTCTGAGGGTGTAAATGATATGCCCTTGTCATCCGACAGCTCGTCTAGAGGTATTGAAACCATTTTGTTTTTTGGTCGAGGTCGGCTTGAGGAGGGTGTGGCAGGTGGGTACGGTCGCTTCTGGAATGTAGTTGGTTGTCAACAACAGGAGGGAATTACACGGAGCAGCCTTATATATATAGGATGAAGGCGGTTAAGGATGGGACATGGAAGCGTTTGAAAGATATGATCTTTGCGAAGGACAGGAGAGCCGCAGGCTTTCTATAAGGTAGCTCGGGACCCGAACAGTGCTGGCTCGGGACCGAAGCGACAGTCTTATCCCCTTCGCTCCTGACCCTAAAGCTGGCCAATGGACCCGAAGTCTGGTGCATTTCCGATCTAGTTTGCATTGGTGTGATATGTAAAGCAACGGTTCGGAAATGCTGAACGACACGCTTCCCTTTCGTCGTGGACCACTGACGGCCCCGAGAGTGCTGAGAGAGCGATCTTCGGGCCAAATTCGTCCGGGCGGTGCATTGCATCAAGTCCCATGCGACACGTCCACCAGCGCAGAAATCATCAGTGTGATGCGAGCGAGGCCACTTCGAGACTCCTCTCTCGCTTGAAGGACGTCACTATTGGAGAGCCAGGCCCCGAGCAGACCACCTCGGAAAATGACCCTGGGCTCGGGCCCGTGTAAATGCGAGCCCCCGACATACTTCCCGTTCTGACTTCTATTCTCGACCTGTCGACGCTTCGTCTCGACCGTGGATAGCGTGCGTCTAACTCTGTTCGTCTGACTCATCAGCAGCGCGCGTGAAGATGCATGCGACATGACATCTTTGACCCGAGCCTCGTACGGGTACAAATCCCGGTCCACGGCCAGATGAATGCAGCGGCCTGGACCACTTTGTTGAAGTCTGCAAACCAGAAGCTGCTGATGGAGCATGAGCTAACATCTCTCCCCTCGTTCTTGCAACAAATCTTTCTGAGTGTCTCCTCTGCAGAAAGCACGCCCAAAACACAGTGCTGGGTGGGCAAATCACCTCGATTCAGACGCTGTAGCGAGTGAAGGGTCCAGCAGCAAGCTAATGACCCATTTCGCAAAACTACGAAGCACAACGACATGACTCCGCACGCAAACATCAGCGCGGGATACAATGCAAGCTCCTGCTGGTCTTTCCACACCTCCCCCAACCTCCAGTCATGTCCCGCCTCGGGTCTGAGCGGCCTGCTTTGCGCCGATGATGTCGATATGTCAAGGTGTTGACGCCCTATAGTGCTGCGTCCAATCTAACACATGCTACTCCCCCATCGACCCAATGACCAAGACCGTGAGCAGCAAGTCCAAGTTTCAGATCTGGAAAAGACGATCCAGCAGACTTGCTTATCCCGACATGGTCTGATTTTAGTTCGGGTACGGTTGGACCTCAAACTTAGGATCGCCAATCCTGAGTATAGATTATACCATTAATATTGCAACCATTGCGGCTACTTGCACTATATCATCCTCACCACACAGAAACACCTTCAATTCCATATGCTCTAAATCCCCACGTCCATCTGCTGATCTTTTTGTCTTGAAGTATGTTGACAATTAGTCCTTAAGCAGCTTGTCCTTTTGGGCGATGAAAGGTCTTACGGGAGAGTGGGAGATGTGCCGGATTGCATCATACATGTCGTCCTTGGTATTCTTTGTGGACTGATGGCCCTTATGAAACCCGAACGCGAAGAAAATCGACTTCGAGCGGGAAGTATCCCACAGATTATCTCACAGACACATGGGACGCAGGCCATTGTCAAAGCTGCGGCTGTGGAAGCCCCGGGGCGCTGACCATGTTCCCGACCTCATTAATTGACCAGCATGTTCTATTCTTTATCTAGTATATCAGAAAAATCCCGAAATTCAGAGCACGTTACGTTATTAATTTGTCTACACGTGAAGCCAAGAAGCACAACAGTTGACTTCCAGCCTTCGCCTTGAATGTCCCGCTCCACGATGCCGAAACGCTTATCGCCCCCGCAGTTCCCCCACAATTTTCTGACGTCCGGCATAACGGCAGCCAATTTTCTGGGGCGTCCCTGGACGGAAGGAATTGAAGTATTCCAATCCATCACGTCTGTCAAGACCTCCGGTGACTATTTGCGTCTTTTTCATGATCAGTCGTCCAGCCTCCAAGCCATTAGGTCTAAATTTTCCGATGCCGATGTTCCGAACAGTGGTTCGGCTCATATTACGGGATATCTCCTTCCCACTCAACCTATCGTCTGTCTGGAATCTCGGATTTACACTTCGAGATACCTGAGAAGAATTTTCTCCTTGGCACATCTTTTGGGGGTCGAGGGCCACCTGGCTAGGAGCTGGCAGCATCCGTCCAGCTGAGACTCCTTTGCCACATCCAGTGGGTGATCATAGTTTTGACGGCCGTCTGATATATAAAGAAGAGCCCACGTTTCAGCATATTATCACTAGTTCACACAGAAAAGTACAGGAGGTGCCCGAAAATCGTTTTCATAGACTTAATTGCCAACCTATATGATCTTCATACCAACCACATTCAGAACACAAGATCAATATGGCTCAAAAAGTCAACGTCTTAATCTGCGGTTCCGGGTCCGCCGGCCTTTGTGCCGGGCTCTGGCTATCCAGATACGGGATTCCGTGCACGATTCTAGACTCTCGATCCGAAGCCATGAAAATGGGACAGGCAGATGGCGTGCAGTGCCGCACCGTCGAAGTCTTTGACAGCTTTGGTCTTGCTGAAGAGCTGCTTCGCGAAGCATATCATGTTCTCGAAGACACGTTCTGGGCGGATGATGGGCATGGTAGAATTGTGAGGACGAGAAGTACCTTTGATACCGAGCCAGGCTTGAGTATTCACCCGCATGTTATACTCAATCAGGCAAGGGTCAATGGTATGATGATCGAGGCGATGGGAAAACTGGGACAGGGGATTAGTTATGGGTATTTGGTTAAGAGTGTTGCTGTTGATAGGGAAAAAGTGGATGAGGAAAATTCGTATCCTATTACTGTTGTGACTGAGAAAGACGGGAAAGAAGAAATCTTCCGCGCGAATTACGTTCTGGTACGTGCTTCAACATCTGGATCTTCCTGCCTCTAATTGTTACAGGGCTGCGACGGGGCACATTCAGCAGTTCGACGAAGCCTCGGGTTCCAAATGATCGGTGATAGCACCGATAGCGTTTGGGGCGTCATGGACATCTACCCCCTGACCAATTTCCCGGACATCCGCAAGAAGAGCATCATTCATTCCTCCTCCGGGACGATCCTCATCATTCCCCGCGAAGGCGGTTCGTTGTGTCGTTTCTACATTCAACTTCCACCGGGGACAAATGCCAAGAGCGTTGCGCTGGAGGATTTGTACCGGCGTGCTCGCGATATCTTCTCGCCGTATGAGATGGATTTTGCGGGGAATTTCTGGTGGAGTGCTTACTCTATTGGCCAGAGGCTAGCGGATCGATTCGAGGAGAGCAATCGGGTTTTCCTGCTTGGTGATGCCTGTCATACACATTCTCCAAAGGCGGGTCAGGGCATGAATACTAGGTAAGCTCCATTGAAGTCTCTAATCCGACAGTGGATTAATTATGAACGATGCAGTTTACAGGATGGCTATAATATAGGCTGGAAACTAGGTTCTATCCTCTCTGGCCTCTCACCACCGTCTCTGCTCCAAACTTACGTCTCCGAGCGCCACAAGGTTGCTCACGAGCTCATCACCTTTGACCAGAACCTAACCAGCATACTGTCCTCGTCATCATCTCCATCCAGTCCCACCCCTACAACTAAAGACGCTCCACAAACCAACGGGACTTCCAAATCCGAGAAATTCACCGAGATGTTCCTCCAGTCAGCTCGCTACACAGCCGGGCTGACCGCAAGCTATAACGAATCTGTGGTAGTAAAAGTGACAGCAGGCCAGAAAAGTCTAGCGAGCAAGGTGGACGTTGGGATGCGGTTTGCAAGCACGCAGGTGGTAAGATGGTGTGATGCCAAGGCGATGCAGATTGTGAAAGCGCTACCCGCCGACGGACGATGGCGTATTGTGGTATTGGGTGGGGATATATGCAGTGAGAGGTCGAGAGAAAGACTCCATGCGGTATGTCGCTGCTCCTTGGATTTACTTGCTCCTGCTTTGGTGTTATCTGCAGCACATGCTCATTGATTTGCCACAGCTGACTCGATACCTCTCGTCCCCCGAAAGCCCGATTAGCATCCACACCCCAGCTGGGAAAGATATCGATTCGTTCATCGAAACTCTGCTGGTGCTGTCCGGGTCCCGTCTCGAGGTAGAGCAAGACCAAATCCCATCATTCTTCTTCCCCGTGAGCGGGAAATGGGGCATGAAAGGTAAGCGAGCAGTCTTCCGTTTCTATGGTTCAAGCGAACTATGCCTAAGCTACCTTATCTGTTTGGCTCATAATTAATTCATTTTTCCCTATGCGGCGGATGAGCAACGGAATTCAACTGTGTAGACCAGCACTAATTCCTGTGCTAGATCTGCACAAGGTCTTTTTCGATGACGAGAGCTACAACTCAGGCCACGGCCACGCTTATGATTTCTACGGCACTGATCCGAATGAAGGAGCCGTCATCATTGTTAGACCTGATCAATGTACGTCGACCACATCCCCCCGTTCCCCTTCTTAATCGCTACCCGGGAATGATGACTTACTCTCCTCAGATGTCTCGATGGTTACAAGCCTAGATGACCATGCGGGCCTTGGGAAATTCTTTGCCGGGTTTTCCTTGAAGCAGCGATGATGTATTCCCTGCATGTCGAAATATATCTGATGGAAACCCTTTTGAGCGTGTGAGATATGGACAACTCGCCTTGTTGGCTTCATTGCCGGGGCAGATCAGAAGGCGGCTAGACTATAGCAGCATGAATTGTAACGAAAACTAAACTTATATTCTCGGAGCAAGGAAATCAGATTAGACCAGCGGGCAGCTTACGTGATCCATAAATGCAGCTGTGCTATGGCAGCGTGAGCCAAAATGACGATAAATTTCAAGCTTTCGCGCCCTTGCTAGCCACAAATCATTTGTTCCACCAAAGTCCTTTTCTGCGCTTTTCGGGGAGAAAGAACACGACGTCCAGAATAGGCGTTTGGGTAAATGACCTACAATCTCCAAGAACCAGATTGTATTAAAAGTGACATCCTGGATGGACCAGCCTGTTGGAAGGGGCCTTGTTTATCCATCTACTCGTTTGGCGGCCATGTCCCGCCGAGGGGAATTAAAAGTGTTATCTCCAAAGGGCAATCTTGCCAGCCAAGGACTGAGAACCCAAGGATACAGCTTGCCAAAAACAAAACAAAACAAAACAAACCAGCCTCTACAAACTGCCACGGCGGGATCCGACGTGTTGTATCCCTTTTTACCGGGTTCTCGGAGAGTTTCTTCGGGGTGCAGGTCTGCGAAGGGAAGGCCGACAGGGTTGAAGATAAGATTATTGGAGATAAGCGCGGACGGGAGCCGATGTCGACGGGGAACGCTGTTCCTGCCACGTCTTGTGTAGTTGGTCGGAGGGTAAAGTGGTAAGCAACTGCTACAGTAGGTGATTTGTGAAGCTATATGATGGAGAAGTTAGATGCAGCAGTTCGGGCCGCAGTCGTTGATGGGCGTAAGACGTGCCTGTGTACCTCCGGGCCGTATTAGGTAATCGTACTTGCGACCTCCGCCGGCTCCTGTGCTTGCGCAATGTGGAGTGCGGCTCTCTGCCAATCAATACATCACGGCCGGAGTTCCTTTGAGAAAACAATGAATAATGCCCCATGTCTCGCCACCGTCGCCGCCAAGAGCACCACCAAACCAAATGGGGCAGCTCATCTTCCATCGGCCCTGGATTGGATATCTTGGCAGACACCACGTGCATGGAGAGATAGGGAGGAATCCATCGCTGCAGGAACCGCCGCCGATGTCGTTTGATGGAGATTGGAGCTGCTTCCAGCCTCCATCTGTGCAAGGCCGGCTGCTGCTTATATCAAGGCTGCGTCTTCCTCTCGACCGGTGACGGTACAATTGAGGTGTTTGCCTGTGGTCTTGTCTCTTTAGCGACGGACGGAACAGCTCATCGTTCATTCAGGATGCGATCCTCCACCCTCTTGACCGCAGCCGCTACGGCGGTTGGGCTCTCGGCTGCTTGTGATTCTTGCTATGGTCCCTCCTCGGCCGTGGTGCACGAGAGAAATGTGCGCCGTATGCAACCAACCGCGCAAAATGCTACCGTGGGACCCAAGGCTCCGTTAGAATGGGGTCAGATCAATTTCATGCATACTGTGCGTAATTGCGAGCTTCTGGTTCGAGGATTCGAGGCTGATCATGTGACAGACCGATACCCATGGATGGTTGGAAGGCCATATCAAGGAGCAGAACTATGGCGCAGATTGGGGAGACTTTGTCTCTTTCTCTCGGCACATGACTCAGAAGGCTGGGAATCTGGGGGTTGACTTGGTAGGTTCGAATGCTCCAGCCTATGTCAGAATATCAACTAACAGGCTTTCAGCTCCTAATTGACACCGGTATGACCTTTCAAGCTATCCTATGCGAAAGTCAAAGAAACTGATGTTCCAAGGTGATCTTCATGACGGAAACGGCTTGAGCGATGCTACGTCTCTCGACGGAAGCCTCAGTAACCCAATCTTCGAGAACATCAACTATGATCTTCTCACCATTGGAAATCACGAGCTGTATATTTCAGACATGTAAGTTGTCCCAGCCGTGCTCACCATCTGCCCGCGCTGACCTTACGTAGTGCCTACGATACGTTTGCAAACTTCAGTAAAGTTTGGGGCGAGAAGTATCTCACCAGCAACGTGCAAATTTTCAACTCTGCTACAGGCCAGTATGAGTACATTGGTGCAAAATACCGTTACTTCACCACCGAGCATGGTAATATACCACCAGCTTCTTCACCCCAACATACGCTAATCATGACAAGGTATTCGCATCATGAGTTTCGGAGTCTTGTTCGATTTCACTGGCAACTCCAACGCGTCTAAGATCACCAAAGCTGCCGACATGGTTAAGCAGCAATGGTTCCTAGACGCCGTGAACTTCAATGAGACAATCGACCTGTTCCTCGTAGTCGGTCATAATCCTGTGAGACGAACGGACTCGGGTAGCACTTTGGGCGTGGTCCACGACACTATCAGAGCCTTGAGACCCAGCACGCCAATCCAAGTCTTTGGAGGGCACAGCCATGTCAGGGACTTTACGGTCTACGATGAATCCAGCACCGGACTTGAATCAGGGCGATACTGCGAGACTTTAGGATGGCTTTCCATGAGCGGCATCAACTCAACAACGTTCACCGGAAACATGAAGCCTCGAGGCGTGGCGAACCCAACTCGCAAGGCGGTCAACTCATCGACCAACGGTCTTGCCTACTCCCGCCGTTACCTCGACTGGAACCGACTGACATTCGAGTACCATGCTACGAAATCTCAAGACAGTACCTTCGACTACCACAGTGGCTTGCGAGTCACCGAGACCATCAACGCAACACGTACAAGTCTTAACCTCTCTTCCCTCTACGGCTGCGCACCAGCCACTTATTGCCAGACCTGCCAGCCTTTCGGTGCCGCTGGAAACATCTTCACGCTGGTACCCGAGGCCTTGGCTGCAACGGTGATCAACGCCTCACGATCCGATATAGCACGCTACATCATCGTGAACACGGGTAGTATCCGCTTCGATCTCGTCAAGGGACCGTTCACGTACGACGACAGCTTCATCGTCTCGCCCTTCACCGATGCATTCCAATACATCCCCTCGGTGCCGTACCAATATGCTAAGAACGTGATCAACCAGCTCAACGGCGCTACGCTGGTAGAGCGCTCGCAAGGTGGCCTGTTCGGATACATGCCACTGCACAACAACCACGACTCGTGCGAGGACCCAACCATCAGCCACATCTCCGGCGCGGGCTCCGACCTCAAGCGCCGCAGCACCGGCCTTACCCGCCGTCAAACCGTCGTCACCCCAGGATATGTAACCAGCGACGACTTCGGCACCGACGGCGACGACACCCCGCACTCTACGATCCCCTTGTACACCCAACCCAACTACGTCCAAGGCAACGCATCCTTCCCCACCAACGGCACCGACCCAGATGTCGTCGACGTGATCTTCCTCGACTACTTTGCCAGCACCGTCGTGAACCAACTGGTCGCCCTCGGCGCAAACTACACTATCGACGATGTCGCCTACTACATAGACTCCAGCTTCACCACGCAGAAATACCTGCCAAAGTACGCGCAGATCTCCCCCGACTGGCAGGCGAATATGCCCAACTGCCCCGTGGGGAAGGGCATCGGGTACTCGGACTAAAGGACAGTGAAGTATAGAGCGAGCGATCCGAAGGACCGCGGCGAAAGCGTGACGGCGCGCGACGTGGCTGCGCTGCGCCGACGTGTTCTTGCCCTACATAGTTCATTTCGTGCCAGCCAAAAAAAAAGTTTATAAATGTAATTCTTACCTTTCCGTGCTGTTCGAGTTGCATCGGTTGATTGCCCAAGAAACTTGAGCACCCCTGCTTGCTTAGTGACTCCTCCCCAGCAACCTACAAGAAACCCGTAAAGCGCACGAAACGGCTGAGAATTGACTACGAGAGATAGAAAAGGGGTGCACTGCGCAAGTGCGCCCAGGTTTATCCCCTACAGTTTCCCATATAGTGTAACGTCTATCCCTGCGTGCCGAGACGCACCTTGTAACGAGACAAATCTTAGGTACTTTAAGTTCAAGCGACTTCAAATCTATGAACATATTAGATTTTCTATTCATTTTCATTTGAGTGATTTGGTTACCTCCCCTAAACGCTCCTAACCTATTAATTCTGAGAAATATTATCACGTCGTTGCCGCCCCCTTGAATTTATAGAGGGCCTCCTTTGATACTATAATAGGACCCCTCGACTTGCGATACCACTATCACGCTTTTTCTACCTTTTAAACACATAGAACGATCAGATACGATATCCAGGTCATAACATAAGGCTACAAAGCTATTGCTACGATTACAGCGGCCGATACGTGCCATGTTATACGACTACGACGTCGCTACATCGGCCGATACCTCCTCGAACTAAGCGATAAAGAATCATGGTTAGTGGCGGTGTGGTTATAGTAGACTTCGGTAATACTCTAATAGAATATCTGTGGCTGCGTATACCTTGCTTAGAAAATTCCTGTTCTCGATATCCTCTGACTCAATTAAGTTAGACAAATAGGTGCATAAGCTAGGCTCGGGAAGCAGAGGTCAGCTAGCCTAGTAATTGCACGTGACATTAGATCGTCACACATAGCTACTCAAGCGGATTCTAGAAGTAAGGGGCAACTATTAAATTACTATAAATTCTTCAGCTCCCCTAAGACCCTCTATAAAATAGAGGATGAAAGAAAAAGAGATATTACATTAAGACTTCTATGTGTTATTTATTATTAAGTACTACTTTTATGTTATAAGCTTTGGCCCTAGTTGAAGCTGAATAATCGATACTCCTCCTGACTGATGTCCTAAACCGATAACCCCGCCCCATGTAGCTTCACAAGTAGGTCTATAACCAGGAGGTAGCCAAAGAAGATTAGTGGTACCTTCTGCTAGCCAGTTTTCAGACACATGTAAGGCCGGGATCTGTTTGCCGTCGGGGGAGAAGGCGACTGAGTTGACTGACCCTGTATGGCCCTCAAGTGCTGACAGCAGCTGCTGTCCTGTAGCCGCGTCCCAGCGCCGGACGGTCCAGTCGTCAGACCCAGACACGATCTGCTTGCCGTCGGGGGAGAAGGCGACTG
>PDLM01000006.1:1302163-1424863 GCA_003369665.1 Coleophoma cylindrospora | reverse complement strand
ACCCTGTATGGCCCTCGAGTGCTGGCAGCAGCTGCTGTCCTGTAGCCGCGTCCCAGCGCCGGACGGTCCTGTCGACAGACCCAGACACGATCTGCTTGCCGTCGGGGGAGAAGGCGACTGATCTGACCCACGCTGTATGGCCCTCGAGTGTTTGTAGAATAGCATTCCAACATGTTTCTACTCTAGGCTTTCTCTGGATCCAAGATGGAATATCTCTCTCAAATCTTTTTCGAACAATGCTCTTTTCTGGGGCGAAGATAAGAGCCGAACAGTATGTTTGAAGAGGCGCCTGTTCAATAATTGATCGGTTAGATATAATGAACCGCGTTGCGTCTTGTATAAATGCACGCAAATCAGGACTTGTATCAAACTTGTTCACATTAGGATAGTCTGACAGCGATGAGACCACACAAAAAACGTACCTGAAGATCCTCGAGCTTTCGAATTATAATTACGCCTTCTGACACGCTTTTCAATAAGCTAAGCGCCTCAAGCCAATACAAGAAGTACCGGCGAAGAAAATTGTAGGCTGAGCCACTGTCCTTGATGTCCTTGATTGTGTTTTCTCTAGTTTGACAATCGAGTAGATGATCAGCCCAATAGAGACAAGAGTACCGCACTGAGGCGAGGGGATCTAGAATCGGCGGCTCAATTGTGTCCAACAAGGTTCCAGGAGCTCTCAAGTTATAGACGTCACGTTTGAGTGTCTGAGACATTGCTTGTAGTGATCGAGAGAAGATATTGCCGTGCACGTCTTGCGTTTTGAAAAGAAATAGATCTTGAGGTGCCTTTTTACCTAGAAAGTCCTTTGCTGACTGGTGCACAAAGAAAATCGTACGTTCTCGAATTACGAGAAAGGATCTGCAGTAACCTATGATCTCTGCTAGAGCTTCATATTCGCCATCAACTCCATTGGGCATGTTTACGAAAGTCACTAGCTCATCAACTGTGATGGGCCGATATACAGTTGACGCGACAGCCAGTATACTCATACAGAGTTCAGAATCCTCTGATGCCATAATTTGATCTAGCATCCGCTGGTAGAGTGCATCGAGTCTAGGCGGTAAGGATTTCAACCTCTGGACGGCTTTCCACCCTGAAAGACTTGATAGCTCCTGGCAGACTAATGCCACCCAGAGAAAAGTACCATCTGCGTTCAGCGAAAGATGTTGCTGGACAGCGTCTCGTGTCTCGCTCTTGTATTTGTTCTGCCTGCTTAGGTCGTGAACTTTAGTCTGAATGAAAGTCGCAACAGCAGCGGAGACGGAATCTGCATTCAGCTCGAGACATAGCCTTTGCTTTTGCATTGCAGTATCGAGCATCTTCTCGATTTCAGGCCAGTTGCGGCTAGAGACTACCCATCTAACACGAGGACATACAGACGAGGTCTGCGAGATAAATTCTAATAATCTTGGCAAGTCGTCTACGCATTCGTCGAGCGCATCGATAATTAGATAAGTGTCATTTAGAGTTGGATCTTGTAGAATGCTAGATAAAATCTTAGTCAAAGCAACCCAGGCATTCGCATCTTCAAAAAGCGCCTTGCCAGCTTTATCGTAACTCGTTTGTACATGCGAAACAAGAGATGGCTGCTGGTCGACTAGCAGATAAATCAGACCTCGTAGCACAGTTGTGGCGCGGTTGATCCGGGAATCTGTGGCCTGGCAAAAGAAGTACGACAAAAGTGCAGACTTAGGTAGTGATTTCTGTAGTTCATCGGCAATACCGCAAAGCAACATTGTCTTACCCTTCCCAGCGTCGCCCTTGATCCATAGTAACCGATTATGTTGGCTGGTACGCCATTGTTGAAAGTCGGAGGATTCAATCACCCATCGATAAGCCTCTTTTACCAAGCCACCTTTGGTGGCCTCAATACGTTCCTTGTCATCGCGGGGGTCGGTGAGCCGTAATTCTTGCATGCATTTCTGTAGATGGCGAAATTTATCCCATAGCCGATCGAATGCTTTCGCAATTCCTTCGCCATACATGGGAACCATAGAGACACCAAAGATGCCCAGCAATGAGTACGCTTTATCCTCCTCTCGCCCCGTTTCTCGGTGATCTATCCACCGCATGCGCTCATCGATGTGAAATTGAGATAAGGATTCTCCTTGGAGCGCAGAGGGGGAAATATTTGTTGCTTTGCAGATTTGATTCTGGAGAGAGATCTTGTTACCAAGTCGCTTACCTTCCAAGGAGAAAAAGTCCACCGAAGCTGGGGCAAGCAGCTCTTGGAGTGTCCAGCCTCGAGTGAACCATCTGCTCTCCCGAAAACTCAATGTCCAAGTATGTTCTGACGACTGATCACTTGCTTTTCGCTTCCGCGTCGAAACATCCGACAAATAGACATAACATCGACTTGCATTGCGATACCAACGGAACATAGAGTTGATGGAGTGACTGAGTTCAGCCTTGTTTTGCTTGTTGATGCAGCAGGTATCAACCCAAAAGTATGGCAGACTATCCTGTCTAGCTTGTTCTCCGCAGAACCTGATCTTCTTGAAACCCTCCTTGTCCTGGCCAGTCCCGCTCATCACTTCTGCATATGTGATTTCCTTGCTATCATCCTGTTCCCATGTGTGCGACAGTATAGCATACTCAGGTATATTGCCCTCATCGAACTCGGTCAGGCTGATGTTGCCATTGTCGTCGTATTTTAAGAGACGCATTTTTGGACTAGTTCCGCAGATCGAAAGCACAAAGGGTATTCCGAAGTTGTTAAGCCGTTATGTTGGCATGTACGCGAATTCAGATGAAAATTTAGGTAAAAGATATAGGTCGAGGCTGGCGCTTTCAGCTCCTGCGGCAATGGCTATTGTCGTGCATCAAACTGTAAGCGCGCAAGACCTGCCTATTGGTGGGCGCTATTGCAGGAAAGCTGGATGTCATAGTCGTGTTGGGGATTAGCAGTGGCACTCGAGTACGCAATGACGTACATCCTATTGGTTATGGTAGAGGTAAACAAGTAAACAGTTAAGAACTATCTTCAATTCATCACTTCGGACAAATAGCATTAAAATGTGGAGGGGGAAGGAGCGGGACCACGGGGTAACGCATTCTTCTTAGGCACAAGCGTGCGCCGGTTATTACCTTAGGCTATCTACAAGAGTAGTTTAGTGCTATTGAAGCTTAGTCACGTTACTCCACTCCTCGAGCTTACCTCAGGCGCTCGATCCTCGCACCGTTTGCTTGGAGAAGTGTCCTAAGTAACGTGTCCAAATTTTAATCGCACTTAACTCCTCTTGGAAATGGCCTACTTACCTGAGGTAACCTCGAGCATTTGTTCGACTAGTGCATGTGACTTACTGATTGATTGTCTGCCTTAGGCGTAAGAAAATACATGGCCTGATCACTGAGCCGAGTGCGCTTACGCCACACATGCGCCAAGACTTGTAAATCGTGGCTATAGTGAAGGCGTGAGTGAACTTAGTTAGTTATAGCTCCGGCTAATATATATTACTAAGCAGCGAAACATGAGGGCATCTCCCTATATCGGAGTAACTCCCGGACTGTATTCTTTCCCTCTCTGAGTATCTTCAAAATTCGTAGCCATATTATTTTGTGATAGGACCTTTCCTTAAGTACTCCTTTCCTTAAGTACTCCGAATTTTGAATACACTTTGATAGTCGCGATTAAACAGGAGAGAACAGCGGAAGCGACTATCGGTGGCGTAATTGAAACGATCGATAATATGATTAAATCTATACTTTTTTTTGTTACTAAGTGGTCTACTTAGGGTGAAATAGTTAAGGAAAGTAAGACATTAATAACAAGTTCATAGACTTACTAAGAAAGATTTTGTGATTCTAAAACTATAAATTCGTCTGGGAGCGTCTCGGGACGCAGGGACGGATGTTAGTCCATGTCCACTCCTTGCAGTCATGTATACGTCGACAAGCGAGCAATGCCAAGTCACATAGAATGGTAGCGCAACGGGAAGATTCTCATGATCTATCAAAACTGGGTATGCATTCAAGTCTTTATACGCCCTAAATTTACAACATGCATCTGAATCCCAAGACTCCTTTAATTGAGAAAAAAGTTTGGTGGTTACAAAATGTGACAACCGCGAACTGCTTTTTGTGCTTGTTTCATTACTCCCTGAAATCGAAAGGGCTAATCTACAACTCATCGTGGGATGAAGGCTCATCATCACCACCTGGTCCTCCAGCTCCGCTGTAAAGCTTGCTAGTGATTGGGTATGCGACGTTGGAAAGCTTCTCCTTCTGCTCCTCGAAGTCTTCAGCGGTGGCAGTGGCGGCGTTCTCCTCGAGCCACTCAGTAGCCTCCTTAACGGCGTCCAAGATCTACAAGTGCTGTTAGTAATTGCGATATCTGTGAGATGTTTGGGCCAACTTACGGTCTCCTTGTCTTCCTCCTCAATCTTGCCACCGAGACCCTCGTCATCGTTGACTTGGTTCTTCAAGCTGAAAGCGTAGTTCTCAAGACCGTTTCGGGCCTCAATGCGCTCCTTGGTAGCCTTGTCCTCATCGGCGTATTGCTCAGCTTCCTGAACCATACGGTCGATCTCCTCTTGAGTAAGACGTCCCTTGTCGTTGGTGATGGTGATGGACTCAGACTTTCCAGTGCCCTTGTCACCAGCGGTAACCTTGAGGATTCCGTTGGCGTCAAGCTCGAAGGAGACCTCGATTTGAGGAACACCACGAGGAGCAGGTGGGATACCAGTGAGCTCGAACTTTCCGAGTTGGTTGTTATCCTTGGTCATGGTACGTTCACCCTCGAAAACCTGGATCAAGACGACAGGTTGGTTGTCGGCGGCGGTGGAGAAGATTTGGGACTTGCGGGTTGGGATGACGGTGTTTCTTGGGATGAGCTTGGTCATGACACCTCCAGTGGTCTCAATACCAAGAGTCAATGGGTTGACATCCATAAGAACCAACTCCTCAGTACCCTCCTCACCGGACAAAACACCACCTTGAACAGCGGCACCGAAAGCGACGGCCTCATCGGGGTTGATACCCTTGCTGGCCTTCTTGCCACCAAAGTACTCCTCAATGAGCTCGACAACCTTTGGAATACGGGTAGAACCACCGACCAAGACGATATCGTCAACCTCGGTCTTCTTGACCTTGGCATCCTTGAGAACTTGCTCGACGGGCTTGAGGGTCTTGCGGAACAAGTCCATGTTCAACTCCTCAAACTTGGCCCGGGTAAGAGTCTCGGAGAAATCATTGCCGTTGTGGAAGGCTTCGATCTCAATGCGGGTGGTCTTCTGGGAAGAGAGAGTTCGCTTGGCCTTCTCAGCCTCACGCTTCAGCTTACCCATGGTCTTGAGGTCCTTGGTAATGTCGACGCTGTTCTCCTTGTTGTACTTCTTGGCGAAGTAGTTGATGACTCTCTGATCGAAGTCCTCACCTCCCAAGTGGGTATCACCAGCGGTAGAGAGAACCTCGAAAACACCACGGTCGATGGACAGAAGGGAAACATCGAAGGTTCCTCCACCAAGATCGTAGACAATGATTTGACGCTCACCCTCAGTCTTGTCAAGACCGTAAGCGATAGCGGCGGCGGTGGGCTCGTTGACAATACGGAGGACGTTCAAGCCGGCAATGGTACCGGCATCCTTGGTGGCTTGTCTCTGGTTGTCGTTGAAGTAGGCGGGGACGGTAACAACGGCGTGGGTGACCTTCTTGCCCAAGTAGGACTCGGCGACCTCCTTCATCTTTCCGAGAATCATGGCGGAGATCTCCTCAGGAGTGAAGGTCTTGGCCTTTCCTCCAACCTCGACCTTGACGGATGGCTTGCCATCCTTCTGGACAACATCGAAGGGGAAGTGCTTCATGTCACCTTGGACATCTTTGTCGTCAAACTTGCGACCAATCATACGCCTATGAACACCTGTCAGCAGGGCCGAGAACAGCTTGCAAACAGAGCTACTTACTTGACATCAAAGATAGTGTTCTTGGGGTTAGCGGCAGCCTGGTTCTTGGCTGCGTCTCCGACCAGTCTCTCGTCCTCGGTGAAGGCCACGTATGAAGGAGTAATTCGGTGTCCCTGGTCGTTTACGAGAATCTCAACTTTGCCCTTTTGCATCACACCGACGCAAGAGTAGGTGGTTCCCAAATCAATACCGATAACTATGGGCGCAGCTGTCAGTGCGGGTTCTGCGGGAGGGGGGGAGGCTTGAGCTGAGACTTACCAGTGCCATAGCTCTCTTGCAATGGGTCCTGATCGGACTGTGCAATGGCAGTCAGAGGAGCTAACAAAAGAACGAAATAGAAAAGAGCTGACAAGCCCATGAAGAAGGAAGATCGACTTCCTCGCGCCATGATGTCTGGAGCCGGCGAGGTGAATTGGATCTGGTGAAAGGGGAGTGGATGTGCTGGGAAAGAAAGAACAAAGCTCGAGGGCGAGGAGGGAAGAAGTATTTGAGTCGAGCACGAAGCTCGCTTCTCTTTATCAGCGCGTCGGAGTTGCAATGGTGTTCAAATCGAGGGGCGCACGTGTGATTGGGTCGCGTATTAAGGACAGCGTTCAGCAAGCCGCCACCTGCTGAGGTTAAATCATCCGAATGCTTCAAGCTGCGAACTCCAGAGAAGACGGCAGAAAGGCCGGGTGAAACGTGTCATTTCCATTGCATGACGTCGCGGGCATGGCATATATGAGCTGCCGTCGCATTGATGGTGCCGTCCCAGGGGGCATTGATTGTGCCAGCACAGCCAGCGCGGTGCAGCCTTGTTCGGGGGGACAGGAGCTCATTCAGGGGAGAAAGGGCAGCGCTGAAGGGGGAGGGCGAAGGGGAGTGCAGGCGCCGGCGAGGAGAAGCGCATGGAATGTACCGTGGGAAGCTCTGGTCTGGGCTGGTTTGTTCTGGTATTACCTGTTCACTCCTCATCCTTCGACAATCTTCTACCGAGCCTCACTCAGCCTTGTAGCTTTGCGGATAAGCTCTACAGCATCTAAAGCACACCTTGTCCTGACCACGTTGGCTCCACTCCCGTCCCCGTCCCACGCCCGGCACTGTGGCTGACTAATGCCGGGGGTAGATGGCGCCGGGCTCAGCGTGCCGTGCTCAGGTCAGGTACACCTACGCCAACCCCCAAAACCACAGATGGGACGATCGCACAGGCAATTCGTCCCTGCGCCATTGGTAGTGAGTCACTGAGTGGCGGCGAGGCCGTGTACCACCAGCATTGCACGTTATTGTTGCTCGCTTCTACTTACTTGCTGTGTTTACTTACCTTATTTACTTGGGGGCGCGTCCGTCACAGAAGCAAGGGAGCTGCCACCGCCCGAGATGCTCGATCTCAAAAGATCCATGGAGAAGTCCCATGTGCATTCCCGGACGGCCTGCAAGCTTCTCGATCCTACTACTCAAGTCTACTACTCAAGTACTGTGCCAGTAATTCTCTTCGAGAAAGATGTCATGGGTGGGCCCGTGGGTCTCCGGCACAAGACCCAGTTCCGTAAGCGGTACAATACCAACGACCTTCGTGGCCGTCCAGCTCTCTGGAATCTTCTCCTCGCCGCAGTGCAGACCAGGGGGTTTGGCTTGTGCAGCAAGAGCAAGCAGTGCTTCTTCTTGTACAGTATGACATACATCCAGTTCCGGTAGCATTGTAATCCCTTTCGACCCTTTTAGACTTCAAATCTGTATCACATCCTCATCCACTGCGTCAATAGACTTCTCTGGCGTATATAGACAGCGGCCTAGTTTATGTATGTATGTACTCTATGTATTCGGCCGTAATCTATAACAATCTTTGAACTCCATGCATCTACCAAATCCCAAACCCTTCTGCCTGTTGAACCAAAACAACAAGAACAACCAGAATCCCGGCATTAACATTAATCCAAGATCGCGTCCCAGTCACGCAAGCTATGCTGTGCCAAAAAATCAAAACCAAAAGAAAAAATCCACGTCTATATGTGTGTGTCGCTCGCCCAAAAGCATTCCCAGACCCATCCATCCATGTATGCAAGCCAAACAAGCAAGACGATCCCAAAGCAAAACGAAGGGAACCCAGTCCGAGCCACCACCCAGCCCTAAGGCTTGAACAACTGCTCCTTGCGGAAGTAAACAAAAAACCCGATGCAAATGATTCCTTGGAAGATGAGGCCGAGCCAGAAATTGGGCTCCGAGAGTCCCTCGCTGAAGCCGCCCGAGAAGTCGGGGAAGACCGTCCCGGGACCGGTCTTGTTCGGCGCCGAAGCTCGAGCGGCGATGGTCGCCAAAGACCCGATGACCTGCGCGGCAATGAGGGCGAAGGTGACGTGCAGCCGCGTCAGGGTTTGGAGCAGGATCATGCCGAATCCCACGCCCTGGACGGCGTCGAGCACACCCAGCCAGAGCCAGAGACAGCGCCCGAGGAGGGCGCCGGAAGTGGCCGATCCGGCCCAGGGAATATACAGACCGATATTGGAGATGCCCTGAGATTTGGTTAGTGCATGGGTCTTGGGAAGCATGGAAATGGAGGTACTTACCCAAAGCATCTGACACCAGCGTGGAGCTCCTAGACCAATAGCAAAAAGCGGGATGATCCATGAATCAGCTTTCGAGAGCTGTCCAAACAAAAACATGAATCCAGCCCAGATAACGACAAAGAAGACAAAGACCAGGAGCACGATAGCCCATTTTGGTGCGTGCTTGGAGCTCCAGAGATATGTCCAGTTACGACCATAGGGAGCCGAGAGCCAGTAATTCTGGAGGACAACCATAACGAGGAACCACTGCACAGGTGAATTAGCATGAGTCGTACGGCCAGAAGATAGAAGACTTACCCCGATGATCTTTCTTCGGCACACGGACCGATAGAATGATGGCACCGTGCCAGGCTTTTGACGGTAGAAGTTAGGGAGGCCGAAGAACAACAGTGCACCACAAGCCCACAGGAGCAGCGCGATGGGAGTCGTGACGCCCGTAATGGCGGGCTGGGAAGTAATCATGGAGCTTGTTTGCACTCCATTGGCGATCGACGCCGTAAGCTTCGAGCCCCATAACCACAATAAACTGACGTAGATCTGTTGCGTTCCTTGAATAACACATGCACGGAAAGCCCACGACTCGACTGCAGCACCCCCTTCGCTTCCGAAATTTAGAGCGAAGAACAACGAGCCACTTGATGAAGCGATGGCGTAGAAAGCGGTTGCCACATTCTGGACCCATACTTTCGACGAGCTTGAAGCATAGGGTACCATGCCGACGAGGAAGAACGCCATGCCATAGAAGATAAACGGTGTTGAGAGGACGAACACGGCTTTGAAATGTCTAAAGAGCACCCACCAGGTTATAGAAGCGCCGAGATAGATGCTGGCAATGGTATACAGCTCACTTGCTTGCTCTCCGTTCTGTCCGATGAGAAGCGTGATCTGGTAAGAATTCGCAGCAATAATTTGTCCCTGGCACATGTTAGTAACAATCCTTTCCTTGTTCAAGGGCGGACTCACAAAAGCGAGTATAAATGCATAGACTGGCCAGTCACCAATTTTCAGCTGCATAATCCTCTTGAGGCCTGTTGGTACAACATGATTATCCCTGAGACCAAACTCGGCATTTTCTCCGTTGCTGACCATCAAGTCAGGTCGGGATTCATTGCCAACGAGACTGGAGGCTGATTTGTTTCCCCAGTGAAACATCGACCCTGCAGGGCTTGACACCCCCAGTTTTGCATCATTCATACGCGAGTACCACTGCTTCTCGCTCTTCTTCAAGTAATCCTCGATACATAGCTGACCTTCAGATGTCTTCCCATCCAGGCTGTTCAGCATGGTCTCGAAATTTCCTCCATAAACTCCGGAGGAATCGGTAAAGAATGGATCCACCGCTTGAAGTTTGAAGTCCTTTCGCTCTCCAATGACTGCATCAACAGATGCCAGACTGAGCATCGAGTTTGCCCGCGATCGTGAAGCAAATGGCGGGTTTGGAGAGGAAGCGCCGGAGCGACTTGGGTCGAGGAACGGACTTCCGGCAGAACGTCTACCATAGGAATCGACAATATCATCTTGCAATTGCCGTAGCGATGGTTCGGCAGGCGCAGGATAGGTAGAGCCCCGCGAGGTTTCACGGCTATGGGATGGTAGTTGAGACATCCCATAGCTGTTCTGCCTTGAAGGACCTGGTGGACTGGCCATGTCATCGTCATCACTCTCTTCGTCGTCATCACCAGGTGAGAAAATCACTCGCCCAGTTTTCCTCTGTTTCGAAAGACGTTTTCGTTGTTTACCAGAAACGCCAGTAGAAATTGTGACTTCAGAAACCTGTCGCGAGTCAGCAAACAGACTCGAGCCGACTCTACTGGGAGCCCTTGATGATGGCTGCGTTGACTGTGCGCTGTGTTTTCTACCAGGACCGAACCAGGACGATTGCATGATACGATTGGTCGTCGATTGAATACTGTAGACGGAAGATGCTGACGACTGGACACCATCGACGGGACGAGGAAGAGCCAACTCCATGGCCAAAGGGTCGTTGGCTAGTGGTGAAGAATTGCCAGAAGAGTATTTTTCATGCAATACAATGGACTTAGATTGGAGAGTACCAAGATCTTCCACCCATTGAGCGACTGGAAATCGCTGGAGGGCAGATCTTGCTCTCATCATAGCGCGGACCTCGGTCTTGGAAGCCATTGCATCTCTTATGGCCATTTTGAACTGCTTCATCAAATGCTTAGTAGTCGTTGATTCGATAGTAAACCACCTAGAGAAAAACATTAGTATTAGTCGGACTGTTGCCCAAATTTGGCTCGAGTAAATAATCTTACCATCCTGGCATTTGACCTAGTCCACCGACTCTGGCACCCACACCCAAAGCACCTTTACGGCCAAACTCCACCGCCACGAGTCCAAAAGGTTCATCTCTGGATGGAATAAGAGCAAACTCGGCGCCGCTGAAAATGAATGGTGGCAACATGGTGAATACCGGCTTGCTGCATACTCTTCCAGGATATTTAGTCATCATTTTCTCCAGCTTCATCGCAGCAAATTTTCCGTACAGATCGATGACAGGTCCTACACAAATCAGTTGAACCTTGGGGTTCTCCTCGAGTACAGATGGGAAAACATCTGCAATCAGATCGACTCCTTTCTGCATGGACCAGCGACCAACGAAGACAAATAGTTCTGCGGTTGGATCGACTTTCAATCCAGCCCATTCTTGCGCTTGCACACGCAAGGGTCCTCGTGCTGCTTCGGCTTCGGCATCGACAACAACTTCCGCCTTGCTCTGTGGCTCATTTCGATCCCAAGCTGCTTGATCTGAAGGATCTGGATTCGGAAGAGCGCCGATCTTACTCAGGCCCCAAAAGATAGAATAACGAGCAAATGAACGGACACCATATTTCTTGGATACTCCTACTGCGCCAAATCCCTTTTGGTGAACACGCAGATAACTGGCACCTGCATGAAGTAGATTGAACACCTCACCAAATTGGACGTACTTTTTCGCGACATCTATAGGGAGATTGTAGATGGCGCAAACTTCATCGATTTCCTTTTGAGTTCGCATTGGCCACAATCCTTGGAATTCAGCGTTGTGAAGTGACAAGCATGCTGGAATCGTCTTTGGCAAGAGATATAGAGGGGCGACAGTTCCGTGGTAGTCGTTAATGTGATAAATGTTGGGGTTAAATCTCCTGATGGCTTCTCCAATACATTGGTTCCATACGGAGTAATAGACAGCAGAGTCAACATCGTCCATTCGCGGTGGGTATGGCTCCGATTTGCTCTGGCCTCTGAAAACCGGTGCATCAAGCAAAACGTAGGTAATGTTGCGAACGACCTAACAGAAGTCAGACTTTTGCGGCTTTCGGGAGCGGAGAGTGTAGACTTACGTGATACTGAACTTGGACGTCGTACTTGCCACCTATCACCGTGACTTGCATTGGCTCTGCTTCTTCGTCCATAGGGTAATCGATCCCACCAACACAAGGTACGACCCAAATAAGATCTTGGTGGCCAAGATTCTTTCCCACTGCATACTGTTAGTCAAAACTAGGGCATGACAGAATCAGACTTACTCAGCGAAGCCATGACACCAAGACCTCCAATCTTGATCTTGATGGCCCAGTCCTCGATTTCGTATTCCATAGTAGCAATAAGAACCTTCCTTCTGTTTTCAGCTCCAGCATCAGCAGCTAAAGCATCATCCGCAGCAAACGCAGGTGTGACTGATCTCTTGCCTCTCGTATCCTTCCAGAGACCGACGATACCAGCAGATAATTGATCAACACCCGGGACCTTTTTGAAAGCCCCCATCACCCCTTGCTTCTCGGAAACACCAATATAATTATGCTTAACTCCATAAAAGGATTTCTTGAAGAAGAACACAGCCATGGCCCCGGTGATTGGGGGGATTATGAGCATAAGCAAGAAGAGTGCAAGCTGTTTCCACGCGGAGCCGATGGGCTCAATGGTATATCCGAGTGTTTTGTCGTTCATAGTTAATCGGTAGGAAAGATATGGCATTTTTGGTGGAGTTGCGAGAGAGATATTGTTCTCAAGAAGGGTTACGGGTGGGACACGGTCAAGAATTCCGTCACCATCAACATCTCCAAAAACGAGGGTTTGATCTGGCGACTTATCAGGATTGACCCCCCAAACGTTGAAAGCGACCGTATTTGGCCATTCTGCCATGAATTTGAAAGACCATAGATTGTCGGATACAAGTGTCAAGGTGCTTGGAAGACCCGAATCGTAGCCATACTGGTTCCAGGCGCCTTGCGCGAACACATGGGGAAATTGTCGTGCTGGAAGGTTCTTGCGGTCAGCAGCCAGCTCTCCATGTTGACGATGATCAGCACTCCCGGTCAACCTGCTCCAGTACTCCAGTATAACGTGTTCGCCATCCCATTGTTGCTTTGTAGTCCCAGTCCAAACTTGCTTTTCCAGAGTGTAATTTGAGCTGTTGTAAGACAGCCAATCGCTCCACGTCGACCCCCAAGTAAGCGAATACCTGAATTTGTCTGCACCTGCAGCATTAGGGACAATGTATAGGTCGGAGTTATCCTCATTTCTATACAAGATCGTATCGGAAACATTTGACTTCAGGAACACCATAGGGTTGCCTTGTTGTCCGATCCGGAACATGAAATGATCGATAGAATTCGTGTAGAGGCCTGTAGAGGACGACACATTATTAACGGTGAACATGTGCACTCCGTTGTAAACGTTGGTGAGGTTCGCTTTATATATGAAAACGGTTGGAACTGCACCAACATAGAGTGGCTCATCGGTCTCGACAGTCACGCAATTGACACTGTTTGAATCCAATGCGATTGACTCGTTGTTCTCGGTGGTAGAATTGAAATACAGGCTCTGGGTGACGGTATCGCAGGTCATGTTCATAGAGAAATGGATCTCTATTGGAACAATGTCGGGGCTACCTGTAGAATTCATGCGGGAATCATGTCCTGGTAGCACTCTCGTGATGACAGGAAGAGGCTCAACAAACTTAGCAATGGGAACCAACACTTTGTAGGACCATGGATCCAATGTCAACGAATCAATACAACCATTGAATTCGGTACTGCCTTCAAAGCCTATTCAGAAGATTAGCTTACGCCGGCACTGTGAGGAAAATACATACCAAGAACCTGTGTGGATGCATTTAAAGTGTACTCTTCGTAAGGGTACATCAAGTTTCGTACAGTGGTATTCGCAGGGAATGGAGAAATCATTCCTTCCTGGCTACTCGAGCAGTTGAATGTGTGCTCAGCCGTCTCATTTTGATTTGTGTAAATGAACCACACACTTTGATTTCCTTGAGCTTGTCCCGTGAAATCTTGGACGCCGTCGGTTCTCGATCGAAGCACACTCCACACTCCAAATTCAGTTGTTCTGTTGCCACTACCTGGAAATAGCACCTGATACGTCTTGTTGGACAGGGCTGTAAGCTCAAATCCATCGTTGAGTGCGGGAAAGCTGTCCCGGAGCTGGTACATCCTCTTTAAGATGTTACGAACTGGGTGACTGGAATCGCGGTGGTCAAGACTGATAGAATCGTCGTTGCAGGCTGTCAAAGCACTGTCAAATGGCGGTTTGTTGTACCTTCCAAAAGATTAAAAACTGACTTCACAGACAATGCCCAACGAGCCAATCGTGTTCACTCACCAGATCTCGCCAAGTTTGTAGCAGCCATGCATTTGCCATGCATTCGCTGATGCCATTGGCGAACGGCCGAATACATAGTTAGAAGCCTACAAGCGAGATCAATTAGTTCCCAATCTCTTTTAGTCGACCTTATATGGGCTTACTTGGTTGTCAAGAACGTAGAAAGCCTGCTCTTCTCCCCACACAGTAAGTGGGATTCCTGGCTGGTGAAGGGTGGTAATAAAGAGACCAAGGATTTCTTTCTGTGTGCCATTCGTAAGAGAAGGGTATCTGAAGACGTCCTGTGTTCATGTCAGCACACAATTCTAACCGTCTGCCGTCAGAACTTTAAAGCATGAAAGGTGACAAGGTTGAGATGTAAATACACAACGTCTCAATAAGCGAGGCTTTCACATGTCCAGACAAGGTCCTTAAGACTATATCTGAGTTGAATAAGCCGTTAAAATGGACCAGATCACTCAAAAACACTGGTTTTTGATGGCGACCAAGTAATCATCATGAACTGGAGGAGCAAGAATCGAGCCATACTTGATTTGTGACGCCAAACATGTGTCTCGGGTCATAGACACCAGTATTAGAGTTGACCAAGTCATTCGTCTCTACGATCTGATGCCATGCGTTAACCATGTTGTAGTCCGTATCTCCGACAGCGCCAATCTCTCCATCCATGCCAAGAAATACAGTTAGACCGCGGTATATACTATAATGGAAAGCGGCACTATCGAGTGCGGCAGTCCCATAGTCTCGCATGTACAAGGCATCGGTCGAGTTGGTTGAGTTCGTTGCCATTACGGCTTTGGTGAGATTAGAGAATGCCGCATCTGGAGTCAGACCTCGTCCAAAGTATAAGGCGCCCATAACATTTCCGTTGACCACTTCGCCAGTGATGAAGAAATTGTCCTTTCCGAGTGTCCGAGCACATTCGCGCGTAGCTTTAGACCATTCAGCTTGAGCATCAACGGTGATCTGCAGTGCTTTGTCCATTCGGAAGCCATCGATATCGAGCATCGCAATTGTGATACATGAGAACCGTTCTAGTTTAGCTCGAACGCTGGGAACCCACTCTCGAAGACGATCTTGGACGAAGGCGAATTTAGAGGTTTGTTTTTGCCAATCAGGATACTCTCCAAAGGCGCTAACCTCTCCATACTTGCTGGGAATTAGAGGGATTCACATAACAGAGGTGGATATAATAAATACCTGATCAAATTCCCCACTCTTACAGCCAACAAATTGGGAAGTAACATTGGTGCCCACAGGGGCACCGGTGGAGTACCAAAAGTTTGGATACTTAGCAGTGTCAGCACGAGATAGGTGTAGAGTATGCGAGTTTCTTACCGCGCAACTTGCGTTGTATTCGTTGCTAGGTTGGAAGTCCCAATACTGACGGTCCGTTTTCCAAATGAAATCATGCTCGTCATAAGAGAAAGGCGTTCCGGAGGTGTCGTTCAGATATCCTTGGAAACCAATGAGATCTCCCATAGTCGCCATGGTATTGTCCAAAATGACATACCTGGGCTTTGTTAAACATCGAAATTAGAAAGTACAAAGAATACTTACATGCCGCGGGAATGGATCTCTGTGATTGCAGCCTGCCACTCGGCTATGGTTCCGTGATGGGGATCAAGTAAAGTTAAATCCAATGGAGAATAGCCATCAGACGCCCATGCAGCGTTGATAAAAGGACTGCCAGCCAGGTAGAGGCCCTTAATGCCCATCCCCTCTTTGAACCAAATGTTAGCCAACATCCAGTAGATAGTATAAAGACATCGAGTCGCAAGAAGCATGATATTGCGATATTCCATGCCTTCTAGTGGCATATCTCTCAAATACATTGACTTCACGGTGACCCTGTGGAAAGGAATTTATTTACTTACGGAGGTAATCCAGAGAGTCCAGGAGACCGGTCACATCTCCTCCATATCTGAACTGATTTGATGTTCTTGGTGTTGTTAGTACGCGGCTATAGTGAATGAGTCGGGAAGAGTATATCCCAAGAGGAACACTGAGAACACATGTACTCACGGATCATGCTCCCACTGAGTGCCATTGGATTCGTCATTTCCAGGATTACCATTAACCCATCTATCCAACGTAATAGTATCTGTCCTTGAATTCAGTAGGTGACATCGGATACTAGTCTAAGGTGGTAGGTCGAAGCGGACGGTAGAAAATCACATACAAATTGGAAACCTCCAGTTTGCTGGGGAAGGATGGTAAGTGTGGTCACTACTCCATTCACCCCAGTAATCTAAAGGCTGGGCAGCACTTTGGTTCTGGTTCAAATTCCAGTCTACATACTCCTCGAAATACGGAAGTGCCAGCGCGGTGCGCACACAGAGCAGTACGAACGCCACGCAGATCCAGGCCATGTTGTGTAGCAAGGGCGACGTTGCTGTCAAGAGTTTTCACTCAAGCCTTTAGGATACCCGGTTCCGCAAATCCCAGATGCTAGATCGACATGACGCTCAACGAAAATACAGCAAACTTAAAAAAAAATATGGATAATGAAGAGAAATGGTGGGGAAAGTGTGTGATTGATGCGACTTTGCGTCCGTCAATCATAAAGAATGATTGCAGATATGATATGGAAGAAACCGAATGATGTGCTAGCAGGCTAGATGCGAGACTTAGCTGGAAAACTTGGTTCAGTTGTTCGCCCCCCTTCAAGATGAAAGACTGGGTTGGTAGAATGCATGGAATGGCGTCTGCATCTGGGTATCTGCACGCACCGAAGCTGTTCCCTGTAGGGTGAATCACATACCTCGTCTCACATCATCGCGGGTAGAGGAATAAAGTGACTGAGGGTCCACTCTGATACCAACTATGGACCAGGGCTACAGGGTCCCCCGATTAAGAAAGAGTTGATCTCCCATACTGAGGTCGAGACCCTAGCCGCGGACCCGACCCCAAAGACTTGCAGGACACAAACTATGAATATTGGCAGGCTCCGCTACAGCGGCAGCAGGTGCATGAGAAGATGAGATGACGGTGCAGGTATTCAGCAGAGGTCTGACGACGCTCAAGTGGCCCCGAACACGACTAGCGTAGGGGCTCGACTTCCATCGGTACCTTTCCACGATGAGCAGCACGCAAATCGAGATACGACTAACCCAGCTCATTTGTTCACGCAGGAACTACACTGTGAAGAGGCAGAGCGAACAGAGACCAACCGATCATAAGTAGCTAGGCCATGCAGGCTGTTCTTCGGAATATCCGGTAGAGTGAAGACGCTGACCCACCTCCAGAACAGGATGCCATAATTAGGATGAAGGGCCGAAGCTCGAGGTGTTTTATTGTCAGGGTGGTGTTGTACTTACATGGACATCAGCTCAGACCAGGTGTGCTGGGAAGCCGAGCGGCCATGATAGGATGGTTCGTAGCAAGTGGCCCGTAATCGTGGCCCGACTTTGGGAATTTGCGAAGACTTGGGTCATGGTCCGTGGTCGCTATCTTTATGCTGGTCTCATAGCCTATCGGAGATTATCTCTTTCTCAAGCCTCGAGGTTCGACTTGTCTTATCAGCAGCCACAGCAATGAAGCATCCAAGGGTCATGGTGGACGGTTGGGCTGGGCAGGCGGCTGCACGCATCAGCTGCCCTGCATTTCCTGCTGTTGGCATCGCGGCGTGGAGGCTCGTGGTGCTGAAGGGCAAGCATCCACTCGGTTGACTACAATTCCAGCAGTCCACCCGCTGCACAAGCGCTGCACAACCTTGCATAGCTTGTGTGATAAGTTGGAGGTGCAAGGCGATGGCGGTTCCTGGAAGAGGGCGGCCGAGTGGACGAACCATGTCTAGTGGCCGTTGTGCCAACTTTGCACACCGGCAGGGCGTAATGGGTGGCTGCACTATGCTGCGAGCAGCTAGTACCGAGGACGAGGTGGCAGCCTAGCACGAGGAACAGAGGCGCTGGTGAACCGTGGACTACTGTTAGTTGACGCGTCTTAGGGTCGGCATTTTAATCCGGCTTAAGTTATCTATTTTCCGATCTGGGCGTTTGCGCCACGTGAGCCATCCCGCCATTTGCCGGGCGACGAGGGCAACTCTGTGTTACTCAGCTACACCAGCCAGCCAAGATCAATACCATTGTGCGGTCTTGAGGTCCCGCGGCTGGGCATTTCAGATGCGCTGCGTGCGCTCAAAAGCAATATGCACACGAACACACACGAACACGAACAGATATCCGGAGCGGGATAGGGCACCACAGCTAGAATGGGGCGTGGAAAAGCGCAAAAGCAAAGCAGCACCGCCATCCTCGCCTGCTTCTTCTGGCAAACCCAGATTTTTGCGTCCAAAGTCTCAGGCAGCTATCCCGGTCGATTTAGGCTTATGAACCAGGAGGGATCCCCTCGGTTTCAACCCCAGCCGGCAACCACGCGCTAGAACAATATGAGTACATCAGTACGGTTTGCGATTCCCCACCGGGGAGCAGCTGAACGGAGCCTGCATTTCGATCCGGAATCTGGGCCAATTTTGCTCCTCCACTTCCAAACAACACCATGCAAGTGCAGACGTGGCCCTCTCCCCTTTCGAATTTGCATCATCTCGCTTGCGCCGGAAGTACAGCGCGGCAACCTTCGAAGCTGGAGGTCGGAGAGCCGACAAGCAACCCAGATTCCGCGGTCAATATCTGCCAGTGTGGTGGATCCTAGCTCGGAACCATGAAGGCTCGGAAATACGACGCAGTAGGTAGGCACGGTAGGTACTTGGACCTCGCTCGCATTGATAATTGCTTACACACACACAACGTACTCCTTTCCTATATTCTGGCCACACCACCTCTCTCAACGTGCTGGCAAGAGCCGTGCGCCAAAATCACGAACATTACGTACTATAGCATGGCGCCGGTACGACGTATAGTGCTGGTCTCCTTTTCCCACGGTATCCCTACCACACCAGCGCTATATTAACTTGACAAGTTGAGCCTCATTTGATATGAGGGAGCGAGATGCGAGATCCCTAGACACCCGTACAGTATACCGTTTGCTGCATAGGCTTATTTATAACTTAAATGGCCGTGGTATCCGGTGGGTCCCTTGTCCTCTGTGCCCTCCTCCATTCTTGACATTTTCACGCTCGAGGGCTGTGCTTGCAAATGGCACATATTCAGCTGTGCTTTCTTTCCTACCTGTAACATTTGATGGGCCAATTCGAGGAGGGACGTATCTTTTTTCAGCCGTATGTATGATCCATTTCGACGATATGGTCTGATTAACTGGGTCCTGTTGATGTTGACCCATCTCCTTAGTACTATTAGGTTTAGACTTGTTCTCAATCGATCACAGCTCCATAAATTCGTGAGCGGCACTAACCGGGTTCATGTTCTCATCTTCTTTTCGGGTCATCTTGTGGCACGGTTCCTCTGAATGTAGGCCCCTCTGAGAGGTTCGAAGTCCCAATATGATTGTCAGCTTGAGAACGGATACCAAAAAGAGGCTTGCCAAAATCTCTCAGAGTCCAAAGCGCAAGCCATGCTCCAGTATTACGAAAGGTCCCAGCAAGTGCCAGTGATACCTGAGTAAAGAAAGACCCGTCTCCGATAGGGGTACTTTAAGTTGCGGATTTCCTCATCCGTTTTTCCTGTTCTGCAGGATTCTGTTAACCCTCCGACACTCGTTTTTCAGGTTTCTTTCTCCATTGTGAGGAGTCTACCACGTGCCCATCATGACACCCACATTCGTTTCTGTGCGATCAGCACTCACTCTCGTTTCTATTTTTGGGCTTACTTCTGCTTCGTTGTTGACTGATTTGTTGGATGACCTAACTGGAAAGAGTAAGTTTATCGTCTAGGCAAGCAATGCGAACATGAATACTCATCCCTCTGCTTTATACAGGAGGCTTAGCCGCTGCAGTTGCTGCCTCGTCATCCGTTGGAGCTTGTGCCTCAGCAATTCCAGTGACAGTAACTGTCACTGAGCGTGCGGAAGCTACCTCTGTCTCAAGCAGCGCATCGAGTACCACTGCACTAGCAACAAGCACCTCTGTGTCAGCCTCTTCAACTCTTGCAACAGCCTCAGCAACATCCGGGACCGTTGTGTTGCCTTATGCTACCTATGCTGCCGAGTTGAATGAGACTTATTCTTTCTACAAGTACTCCAATATTCGTTTTGCCGACCCGCCAACTGGCAACCTTCGCTTCAAGAACCCTACAGCGGTCTCAACTGTAAACACCACAATTCAAGATGGTTCGTATGGTCAGACTTGCTACCAGCTGGAGCAAGGATCCAATTCCGGAGCTGCCAATCAGGGAGAAGATTGTCTCTTCTTAGACGTCGTTGTTCCGGAAAACATTCCTGCCGGTACCACGCTGCCTGTTCTGTTCTATATTTATGGAGGGTATGTTTCCTATTGAGACAAGTATGCTAAATTCTGACAATCTTGCAGAGGATGGCACACCGGCCAGAAAGAGATTTATGATGGGTCCGACCTGGTCATAACATCCAATAACTCCGTCATCTATGTGATCCCCAACTACAGACTTGGTAGTTTCGGATTCCTTGGTCAATTTGGTGACGCTAATCCTGGAACGATGGACCAACTTTTTGCTATGAACTGGGTTCAAGATTACATCCATCTGTTCGGTGGCGATCCAGATCGTGTGACAGTTGCAGGCCATAGTGCCGGAGCTGGATGCCTGGTGACCCATCTCGTTTCCAACGGAGGTGAGGGGAGCGTTCCGTTCCAACAAGCTGTCGTCATGTCACCAGCGGTCACGCAAACCTTCCCAGAAGTTATCGCAGCCAGAAATCTTGCCATGCTGGAGTATTTCGGATATGAGAATTACACCCAAGCGGAGATCTTGGCTCTCGATGCTCAAGCTATCAATGACATGACTGGACATATCGGCTCTGGCGGCTGGGGACCAATTATCGACGGCGACTACTACCGGGAAATGCCTGGTCTTGCTTTCGCCAATGGCCGATATCACAGCAACCTGTCTCTTATCACTGGTCAACTCGCAGATGAGGCTCATGATTTCACTCCAACCGTCTCCCCTTATATTATTGACAGCAGCTCTGATATTCGTAACATGACATACGATACTGAGGCCCAGATGGAGACATTCTTCACGGAAATCGGCTTCACCTTGAACACAAGCCAAATCAATGAAGCCTGGTCCCTCTATCCAACAATTAACAACACCGACTTGTACTACACCATGTTTGGCAAATACGATAGAATTGCCTCGGAGCTGATGTTCGATTGCTATTCCTACTATATGTCAAACGCCTACTCCGTGGTCTACGGCTGGTACTTCGACGTGCCACCCTCTTACCACGCACAGGAGAATCCATACCTGTTCGCTGAGGGCACTGGAACCGGTGGTTCATCTTCATATGCTATTAACGCAACTTTGAGTACTTATATGAAGACCTACCTCGTGAGCTTCACCATGGGCAATATTAACACTGATTCCAGCATCCCAACTTGGGAACCATACAGTATCGCGCAGCAGAACATCGAGTTGGGAGATACTAATGTCGGCATGATTGCTGATCCTAGTAATAACGACCGATGTGTCTTTTGGCAGACGAACAGCTCTTAAGAGCCAAGTAGTGGAAGATGTGGTAGCTAATGGCAGATAATAATCTTAATACTCTTTGTAGTATAATAGGTATACATGTAGATAGTATAATGGGTATACATGTAGATAATTAGACATATAATCCGTTTCATTGGAAATTCATAATCACGTACCATTAAACGTACTTTGTGTGGTTTCCAGAAAGGATCAACACACTCATTTGATAATTTCTAACTATGTCACCCATCTTCTCGAAAAGGATTTGGCTTTCTACATACTTGACAACAGGGGAATTATGTACGGAGTGTCGCAAAGGGGTTCTTTTTGAATGATATATTAGTCAATAAGTATATTACTGACATCGAACAGGGCAATTGGTCTAGTGGTATGATTTCTCTTTAGCAAGCTTGATTCTTCATAGTTTCAGCGATCTTAGAGAAGGTCCTGGGTTCAATTCCCAGATTGTCCAGAAATTATTTCTTTTGCCTTTCCCACCTCTGGGCTGTCTTATATCTTTACGTTGCAGCCGGGACTGGCCTGCAACGTGCATGAGTTTTCTTTTTGCGTGCGAATAAGTGGTGCACGGCTGCGGCTGCCAAGCGTGACTTGGGTGGGAATTAGCGACCCTTTGCATAGAAGTTTTATGAAGCCGGGCGGGCTTGCACAAACATTGATTCGTGCAGAACCTTGACTTCTACTGAGACAATTATGTCAAATGATAAAGTAAGACCTGTTGTATTGAACTCTTCTAGGCCGTCTAATTTTTGGCTTGATTCCATAGATAGCTGTGTGCTCAGAATAGAACAAATTCTGTAAGGGCAAGCTTGGATTATACATAACCAAAAATAAGATTGTAAGTTAAGCTAGTTCTTGGTGCAATCCGAGGGAAAAAGAAAATTTATGCCACTAAGTCCAAGGAAGAAAATTTCTCTGTGCCCCTCCAAACGACAACGCCACATATAGCTAAACAAGAAGAAGAGTTATCAACAAATAACCCGAATTGCCCGGGTAGCTCAATCGGTAGAGCGTGTGGCTCTTATTACAAGTCTATTACAGATTTTGAGATCACCTCAAGGTCGCGAGTTCGAGCCTCGCCTCGGGCTCAATCCCCGTGGTTCTTTGACAACTTAGGTTGTTAAGAGAGACCCCTTTTTTTCCTCTTTTGAATCTTTGGGGGTGTTTTCTCGTAGAACTTTTGGGTGGTTTGGAGACATCTGGTTTATTTGTTTCCCTCTTTTTTTGGTTTTGGAAAAATATATGTTTCTCGTATGTTTCTCGTAGTTGCTCGCGAGTAATGTTTGCCGGGAAGAATACAAAACATGAGAGTTATGCATAGGACAATTCATTCCCACTCTAAATTCAGAATTTGATCGGATGTTTCAGCAGTTATAACCTGTTTTCTCAAGTTAAATGCAACATATCGTGGGCCTGGCAAACGAATTGTGCAAATGAAATGAAATAATAACTACACAAACAAGCCAGGAAAGAGTGAAAAGGAGGGAGAAAACAAGACATGAAGTTTCTGCAAGGAGAAGTGCTATTTCATCGATGTTTCCTTGGAGATGTATCCTAAGCACGCATTTAGAATAGCGGATGGACGAGGGAAAGATTGTGAGGAGAGGAAGATAGAGATGCCGTTAATGATATGAATCTTGAATCACGCTGTGGGCATGAGAGATATTGAAACCAAATGTCCACGTGACCACGTGGCAGGCACTTACATGTCGATACGCCTCTGAGGCAGGCGGTCGTTACTTTCCCTTGTACATAAACCAATGTCACCTCTATAGATCTCACGTATGGTTCGTTTGCAAAAACTTTAAACCTTGTTTCGATCATTCAAATTCCTGCCTATAGGACTTCCCCCCCCCCCCAGCTCCCCTCCAACACCTCAAAACGCGCTCTTTTCTTTTCTTTTGTTTTCGTTTCTTCTTAAAATTCACAATACAGGTAGAACTAAAGGATCTAGTATGTCTTCTGGAATCATGGACCATGCCAAACAATCATATCTCTTCAAGTAATTGCACTGAAGATAAACGTGAGGAATGTGAACGCGGACACGAGACACATAATGAGCTAGAATTTTAAAACTTACCTTTCCTCCGAAACAATCTACTTATAAAGATTAACTATCAATTTATTAGTAAGCGCTTTCATATATATCGGTCTGCTTGGATTGTCGCAAACTGCCAATCCTGAACGAGTACAGTTCATGCAGAAATCGTCTGAGTAGATGTGTCGTTCATCCAGTTTGGCTTCCGAGACAGAACTGGGGTTAATCCGCGCTAACCATAAATGGACTGGAAAGATATATTGTTCGGTTAGGTGGTGCTCCCAAGCAAGCTTCCACTCCAACGACTTTCATCCTCTACGTTCCATCATCTCCTAGTAGCAGTTCCCGCGGATTCCCGCAGATATCTGCACTTTATCCATATCCTCGAAATCTTACTCTTGGTTCTACTCTCTCATTGCCCTAAATGCCAGTCTACAGAGCCTAACAACAGCTCATCTCTCCTCCGAATTCGTTTGCGTGTCCTAAAGTCATTATTATCGGAACTCCCCTTTAAATTTGTGCTTGGATTGGTGCTTTTGAAGGTAATTGGTTCTATGCTCTATTTCGAAGATGGTAGTACTGCCATTGCGAACCTTTCACTGATTTAGTCATTTGTTTCTAGTAGCTTCCATCAATTCCACTCCCTACGATTAAATCCGCAGCCTCCTCAACTCAACTATCTACATTTGCTACCAGTGTTCAACATGGCAACCGTCGAGGCCGGCCACACCAATGGCAATGGTGGATTGACTGCTGCTCAGAAGCTTATGCAGAAGCACGAGGCACAAAAACCCACTATCGAGGAGGTTCCTGATGAGGCCGACTTGAAGCATCCCGAACCACCTCATTCTTCAAGCGTTCTTGAGGAAAGAACAGAAGACGATGCAGCCGTCCCTACCTGGGCCGCCCCAATGTCCTCAAAGGCTGCTGGCAAGCAAAAAGAACCCACACCAAGCGCCGAGAGCAAAAAACCAGCATTGGATACACAATCACAAGACCACTTCCCTGGACTTGGAGGATCTAACACAAAATCATCTGTAGCGCCTCCTACTTGGGGCGCGGCCAAGCCTGCAACAGCTAATGGCAAAGTTAATGGTACGGATGGTACCAATGGCACATCCACGCCAATTTCTGGTACTGCGACCCCAACTCTGCCAGGCCAGGTCGCACCACGAACCATTCTTCTACCTGGACATACCCGGGAATCTATCAAGATGAAGCCAGATATGCTGCTGCCAAGGAACCAGCTGAAGAAGCCCATCACCGAATTGTTGAAGGATATCAATAAGAAGTCCAAAGCAAATGTTACAATGTCGCAAGGTGAAAGTGGCAGCTTGATCTTCAATTCTACTGGGCCAGCAGATGCTGCGCGCAAGGCTATTCAAGATGTAGCAGCCAGCGTAGGATGCAAGGTTCGTTTTGTGTCCCCTTTTGCCACATGGCTACTCACTGACACACATCAAGATCACTCAAAAGGATTCTATTCCTCGCTCGGCGAGAGCCCACATTATTGGAAAGCAAGGATCCAACATCAAAGCCTTACAAGAAAAGACCCGCTGCCGAATTCAAATTCCGAAGCAAGATGATATTCCGGGCATGGACGATGATGACTCAATGGTGGACATTGTTTTTGAAGGAGACGCTGTTGCAATTGTGGAAGCCAAAAAGGAGATTTCTAAGATTGTCAATGATCGGGCACCATCGTCCAGTACAAAGGTCCGCGGGGTTCCTGCAGAGTTCTACCCCTTTATCAACTCACGGGCCGATGCCTTGGAAGCAAAGGGCGTTCAAGTCAGAGTACCATCACACCACATCTGGAAATCGCAACCGCCGCCACAGGAACCTGCTGAGGGACAAGCGCCCCGATTCTTGCCAGCACCTGCTGATGTCGAGCAAATCTTGCTCGCAGGAGACCGCTCTGCTGTGCAAGATGCACGCGCCGAGATTGAAGCGCTCACTCAGGAACTTCATCGACAACTTACTTTAAGACAGCTATCTATTGGCCAAAACCGTCATCAATTCATTATTGGGGACCGAGGTGTTGCTCCTCAGGACTTCTTTTCCGAGACTGGTTGCGCCATTATCTTGCCTGGCAGCGAGGATGATGATGAAATAACCATTGTCGGACCTGCAGATCAAGTCGAAGCAGCTGTCGAGAGAGCCATGGACCTTGCTACTTCAATGCAAAGTCTTACTGTAGACATTTCTAGACTGCATCGATCAGCTCCTGGTGGGGCCTCATCACACGCTACCAATGTCACCAGATACTTGCGCCAACGCAGGGAGATTGAGCGACTTGAAAAGCTTCACAAGACACATATTGTCACGCCAATGTCGCAAGGTGTCGCTGCGCCATGGGAGGTCTTTGCGCGTGACCCTAAGAGCTCAATCCGTACCCAACAAGAGATCAACAACATTATTGGAAGCCACCCTCCACAGAAGTTTGCCAATGTCAATGTCGATCCCTTTTACCATCTGCACTTGGACCGTGAGATTGCTCCAAAGTTGCGCCAGGAATACGGTGTGAACATGGTTGTCCCAGAAAAGGAGGAGGCTGATGTCCCTGTCCTTCTTGTTTTCGAAGGACCTGAAGGGTTTGAGCCTGAATATCAAGTACCCAGCAGCAAGCCTTCCACAGAACAGATTCGTGCTTTCCAACAAGGTTTAGAAGAAGCAAGGAAATACGTCATGGATCTCATCAAGACCCAGGAGGATATTAAAGTCGAGTCGATTGATGTGGCCCCGATGTAAGATTCCAATCCTCCATTCTTGCGGCTCAAAATTATTAACATCTTCAGGTTCCATGAAAAGCTTCGTAAGTTTATCAAATCAGAGCAAGCTAAGCGTTCCTCGGATGAAATTCCTGTTCGCGCATCGAACACCGGAACTTTTGTCAACCTTCGAGGACCCTCGAGTGGAGTTGATTCATTGATGGAGAAGGTTGCTGCTTTCGTAGAACAAGCTAAGGCAGACGAGAAGGAACGTGGATACACCATGTCCTTTGATTTCCCTCAGAAGCATGCCAACCAACTCATCGGCAAGGGTGGTAGCTTCATCCGTGATCTTCGCGAAAAGTTTGATGTTGAGATTCAGGTCGACAATGGTCAGGTTGAACTCAAGGGCCCTAAGGCTAAGGCCGAGGCAGCTAAGAGCCATATCACGGCTCTGGGGAAGCAATGGGCTGACGAAGCTACCTACATTCTGAAAGTTGAGCCAAAGTATCACCGTGAGCTCATCGGTGCTGGAGGCAGCCAAATCAACCGACTCCAGGATCGCTACAAGGTTCAGATTCATTTCCCACGCTCAGCTCGCCCTGTCAAGGATGATCAATCTGTGGCCGATGCTGCTAGTGAAGCTGGTGGCCGTAAAGGTCCTCGTAAGGATCAAGAGCCAGATGAGGTTGTCGTCAAAGGCCCAAAGAAGGGAGCTGATGAAGCAAGAGAGGAGATCCTGTCACTTCTTCAGTACCTCAAGGACAACTCGTTCACTGCTACTGTCAGCGTTCAGCAAAGTCAAATTCCATCCTTGATTGGACAGCGAGGTAGTGGAATGGATGAGCTTCGCCAGACCACTGGTGCTAAGATTGATATTCCTAACGCACGAGATGTTAAGGATCCTAGTGGAAGAGTTGATATCACCGTAAAGGGAACAAAGTCACAAGTCGCTCAAGCCAAGAAGATTCTTGAGGAGAAAAAGACCGTCTTCGATCAAACCATCACCAAGACAATTGAAGTCGACAAGAAGCACCACAGAGCCTTGATTGGTGCGGGAGGTGCTACCCTTCGTGACATCGTTGTTAAGGCCGGAGGTCCTGAAGATCGTCGCGAGCAAGCCCGTACCGTCCAGTTCCCCAAGGCTGAGAATGATGGCAATAGCATCAAGATTGAGGGCAGCGCAGATGTCGTCGAGAAGATTATTGCGGCAATGCAAGCAATCACAGCTCAAAAGGATAGCCAGACCTCAGAGTCCATTGATGTTGCAACTGACAAGCATCGTTCGCTTATTGGCAGAGGAGGAGAAACCAAGAAGAATCTTGAGGCCAAGTTTAATGTGTCAATTGATATTCCAAGACAGGGAAGTGGCCAAACTGGCATCAAGATTGTTGGGCAGCCAGCAGATGTTGAGAAGGCCAAGACCCACATCCTTGATTTGGTCAAGGATCAAGAAGGAGAGACAGTTCAGGTTCCCAAAAACATCCATCACACCATTTCAGACAACGGCCAGTTCTTCCGTCAACTACGAAACAATTACCAGGTTACTGTCGATCATGCAGGCAGCAAACTCCCGCCTAAGCCTTCAACTCCTGCTACCCGTGCAAATGGTGGCGCAATGCCTCTGATTACAGATGATGCCGACGCTGATGCTCACTCCTGGAATGTCATTGGAAATGCCGCATCTGATCTTGATGGCGAAATCCCATGGATCTTGCGTGGCTCTCCTGAGAACATTGCCAAAGCAAGAGCACAGCTGGCTGCCGCTATGGAACAGGCTCAAAAGAACACACACCGAGGTTATCTTGTCCTTTCCGATCCTTCAACCTACCGATACGTTATTGGTCAGGGTGGATCCAAGGTCAACTCGATCCGCAAGCAATCTGGTTGCAAAATCACTGTTCCAAGAGACCAAGCCAACGAGGCTATCGTCGTTGAGGGTAGCGAAGACGGATGTGAGAAGGCAAGAGAGTTGATCTTGAAGGCTGTTGCCGAAGGGTCCGCACCTAGATCATAGCAGTCTTACGCGTGAGAGGGCAGGAACAGCTTAAGGGCAAGTTTTTGTGTTCTAAGTATAGGTTGTGTATCAAAAATGGATTTGTGAGCAGCTTAAAAGATGGGAGGATGGGTTTCCTTTTTTTGCTCTTTTTTGGCTTTTACTTTAGCATCACCTTACCTTGTGCAATAACTCAATCGGAAAATATTTAAAGATGAAAGAAAGAGTGGCAACCTACCGATTGGAGACTGGATTTGGTCTGAGTCAAATGTGATGTCCGACAGTATGCACCATGCAGGGGCTTGATATGCATGGTCTGGCGAAGCTTTCCTCGAGCAAATAAGTCAAGACTCCTTCACTTACGAAGGGATTTATCACCATGTCATCCCCATCAACTTCCTTTCTTCTTCCTAGGGACATTCAGATACAGGTCTAGCACCATAGTGAAACCGACACAAAGGGAAAGGACAATTTCGTCTCCAGAAATTCGCGTTCTTGCTCCCCTCGTTCCTTGCCATATTATTATTACACCTGTTAATACCCTTCTATTGCCGAAATTCCCTCTCGCCCGCTGGCCCCTTCACCCCCACGACATTGAAGGGAGTTGATCGTCATATATGCATGTCAGAACTAGGAGCTCGGTGTTACTGGCTGATTTAGTAGCTCCTGGTGATCATAGAGGAGAGTTGTTATAGTAAGAGAGTCTAGGTTTGCGGAATTTTTAGACCTTTATGTATGTATAAATATGGGCAATAATCTTGCGAACTCTCGGTGCACGTTTGTGTTTGTGACAGGAGCCTTCTCTGTGCGATGTCTCTTTCTTCTCCTTCCCAGCAGTTTTAGATCAGGGTAGGCCGTGCTTAATTGAATGTCTACTTTGTGACAAGCCCCGGCGGTTTAGAATCATAAGTGTCAGGTCGTACTTGTCACCTCAACCCCCCCCCCCCCCTTCACAAAACTTTTAACGGAGGAATGGATCAAAGGTGGGTACGGTATCTTACCCAAATGCCGGAGCTGCTGTCCAGCTGTGGAATACGTCTCAAACTCTCTTTGATAGCCTATTAGTAAAATGGGATTAGCAGTGCTTGTTTCCCGGCGGGTGGAGTGCATCCAGGCATGGTACTTGGTTTGAATTTTGCCAAGATATCAAGAACCACTAACGTATCAAAGTTCAATCATCATAAAAGACATCCCCGAAAGCTTCAGACTGATTTGACTGAATCAAACAGGAGATGACTACTCGAATACACATGGTCATTTATTTCGTCCCCTGCGAAAAAACGGTCATTGTGATGATCATTGCCTTCTCGGTCGAGGGACCTAGGTAGGTAGAAAGTTTACTCAGCAACATGGCAACGCGGAGCACAACAACTTCTATATTTGGCAGCACCAACACAACAATACGAAGAAAATCCCCACCGTGCTCCGGTACCTACATTGGCCCAACCCAGCTCACAGTCCCAAAGCCCATTCACTCGGTTATTTGTACCGAGCGCAGTGCAAGCAAGTTGGGAACTTGCGAAAGTAGCGCAAACCAAGAGTAGTCGCCATGCATCCGGTATCTACAGTACATCCAGGACCAAGTCATGACGACATGATTTCATCCATGTATTGCATGGCATAACACGACATGGCATGAAGTTGCACAGCCCGTCCTCCGCTTGGTTCGGGTATTGGGGTCGAACTGCTTCGAGCATGCGATTAGTACCGTAGCACCGTAGTTACTTGAGACGAGACGCTTGGGGTACCAGCAGAGGAGGTAGCTAGCTAGCTCTGTACAGTGGTGAGCACGGAAGATGTCCAAGCTCGGGACGGGAAGCCAGCGAGCGCCGTGAAGGGACCGTTGGTGGCCTGCGGGTATAAACAAACCAACTGTAAATTGCATCCACGGAGCTGATGGAAAGCCTGTACGTGGGAGTTTGAGTTGGGCTGGTGACGGATTCACCTTGGAACGGTCGACTACAGTACAACAATGGAAGCCAGCATGCCGAGACACCAGCCAGGGTTCAAAGTGAAAACCAAAGGCCCTACGGCATCACGCTACGGAGGAAAAAAAGTCGAGCTACGACGCAGGCCCGTAAATAATTCAGTACCGCAGCTCCGAGGGCCCTTTCTGAGTCGTGACGCTTCCTCGTTTTTCACGGCCCCAGGGTTCAAGGATGCGGAGTACGGTTGCCAACCTTTGCTCATGGCCCGGTGCAGCAGCAAGAGCAAGAGAGTGGAGAAGCGCAAGTCAGCAGAGGCCGTTGATGTGGTTTGGTTGCTTTTTACTATGCAGGCGCATTGCAGGTTTTTTTTCTCTCACCTGCTTCTGCTGTTCCCTGCGTGGTGGAAAGTACAGGACGCATTCGATAGGGCAAGTCTTGGTGCGTTGGTCGGTAACCAAGCAGCGTCGGGATGCACCCTATGCTTGGTACTTGTTAAACCGTGATTGGTACAGTGGTCCTTTCTGAGAGGTGAAGTGGCTTGCACACGTCGCCAGCATGTTGGTGTTGTTGCGGGCGCAACGGAGCTTTGGTAGCTCCCCATTCCTGTACCGCTGCTCTAAGATGGTAGATAATCTCCTTCCAGGCCCGACCGAGGTGCTTCGAGATTACAAGCAAGCCTCCAAGGCAAGCCATCACACCCTTCACCAAGTTTAGCACGGCGGCGTCTAAGTGACCAAGGAAGGGAAATTGAAAGCAGATGGCAGGGTCGATTCCCCCCACCAAGGCCCTGAGAATCGCATGCCCAGAGATGCCGGTACATGCACACAGACGAAGTCAGAGGCCCGGAGAATGAGATGTGATGCCATACCATGCGATGCCACGCCCTTTCCTTTCGTCCCTTCTTCCTTTTGCCTCACGGTGGCCGGTCTGTGCAGCGTCGCCATCTCGACTCGGATGTGCTCCGTCAGCCCTCGCCGTCATCGCCCAACCTGCCCCATGTGCACTGCCGAGAGCAGCCTCTGGATTTGTAGCACGCTCAGCGAAGGTTGGAGTGAATGGACGCATGTACAGCATGGTTGCACCGTACGGACGGGGTGGACAGCGCGAAGGTGAGGAAAGGGGGGAAAAGAGACGTGTATATTTTGCAAATGTTGGCTTGCAGTACCTTTATTGCCCACTTGATAGCTCCACTGTGACGCCCGCCAGCCAGCAGGATTGCCAAGCGTCGCAATACCATCAGCACCAGCACCGGCATCAGCATCAGCATTAGCATCACCACCACGCTCGTATCGCCGGCGACGCTGATCAAGGAGTCGTGAAGAGGTATCCAAACAACCAGATAGAGTTGTGCGCCCTACCTGACCTGCCGTCCCGCCTGCACAACACCGCACCGCGCGCAATCAGCCTTTGCTCCTGCTCAGCGATCGTCAGCTACCTCATAACATATGGTCTGGGACTGCGCTGTGCTGTGCTGTGCTGTCCTGCCCTGCCCTCCCTCCCTCCCTCACCTCACCTCACGTACAGGTCCCAGGCCCATGTCACACCATACTTCTGAGCCTGACCTGCCCTCTCACATTCAATAATAATCAACACAACACAGCTCAACATATCTCTGCACATCATCTCATCTCATCTCATCTCATCCCTCCCCATCACATCACGTACCCTCATCATCCTTTGTGCGCGCGCCCCTTGCTTCGACTGCATCGCCACAGCCAGAGCCAACGACTGCGCCCACGCCCACGCCCACGGCTACACCCAACAGAGTTCACATCTCTGCCATGACCTGACGGCCAGCCGGTGGACCTGCGAATGCCCTGGCGCTGGCAATCTTCCGTCAATTGTCGCTGCTGGCACACCAGAACGTTCCCGCCAGCCGCCAACTCTCCCCCCCCCCAGCACAGGCCCGGCGGACCCGCATGATTGGCCCACGCCTGCGTCTTGAAACTCACCACACCTCCCACTTGCAAGCCGCATACTTCAAACGGAGGTCTGAGTGACCCCCAAACGAAGGAAAGGCAACTCAGTGGTACGGGATCCGGAGCACCTTCGAACTACATCCAGAAAGAGGAAAGCACCACACCACTCCATACTGGGCAAGGCAGTCCAACGCAAGGGCTGCACCAAAACGCCGAGCGAGCAGGCAGAGTCGTGACCATGGACGCTGTCTCCAGAAGTATCAAAACAAAACGTCGACTGACCAAGAAACCTCCGCCCGATCGAGCGGCTGCAATCGCCAATCAAGCTTCAGTCGACGGCAGTATTGGTCGCAGAGGCAGCACCGACAGTAAATCCCTACGCAGCCAACGCAGTTCAACCTCGCTGCAGCGAGCTCCCTCCGCACCTTACCCCAGATCCCAACCTTACGGCCACACGCGCAATACAACCTCTCCCAATCCCGCCGCCTACGCTTCCTCAAACTCTTCTGTCGATCGTCAAATTCCTGGAGGGCCCTCCCCAACCCTGGCGGGCTTCGAATTCACCTTGCCTGCGGGCCAACCTGGAGGCAACCAATATACCAGCCAGTCGCGCCGGCTGAGCCAGAAGACATCTGCTGAACTGATCGGGCCTCCGTTTGATGGCTCTGGCATTCTAAATCAATTCGATTCCTCCAAAGCGTCCGGATACCAAAACTCTCTTCGACGGCCGCCACCCCCAGCTCTGTCGTACACCAGCCCTGGCCGCATAACGAGCCCACCACTTCGACAGTCCGCCAGTTTCTCCGCCGGCGATAAGATGAGCGAGAAGATTGCTCCCCGGGTGTCGGAGAACCAGCTCATCTCTCCCAAGCGATATTCCGATGAGAGCAAGGAGCCCAAAAGTGGAATGTTGAGAAAGAAGTCGGGCTTCTCGGGCTTCATGAATAGCATCGGCGTTGGCTCCCCTCGTAATGTCAAGATATCCGCGCCTGAGAATCCGGTTCACGTAACCCATGTTGGCTATGACAACCAAACGGGGCAATTTACAGTAAGTTCGCACGGCGCTGGGCTCGGCGGCAGCATCGCGCTGACAAAGTGACAGGGTCTGCCTAAAGAATGGCAGCGAATGATCAATGATAGTGGCATCACGAAGAAGGAACAAGAACAGCATCCGCAAACCATAGTTGATATCGTCGGCTTCTACAAGGAGAACACGGAGAAAGGCAACGACGAGGTTTGGGATAAGTTCGACCATGCGAAGGTTCCGGAGCTGCGCGTTGGTGCTACTAACCAAGGTCCATTATCACCGCTGCTCAATACGCCGAATTATCAAAATATGGGTACGCCTATGATGAGTCCTCCAGCGAGTCCGCGGTTCCCCAGAAATGCAGAGGCAAGTTTTGAAAACCCACGCTCACCACCTCCAGTTCCTCCAGGAGTTGGCCTTGCCATTCATTCCAAAGATCCCAATGGACTTGTTCCTAGCCGACCAGCTCCAAGACCGCCCGTCCCGGGTCCGACCCGAACAGCTCCTCCTCCACCGCTGGCAGCCAAAGATTCTGGAATTGGTATGCCACGACAAAGCGATGACCTACCCGCTCTAGCATACGTCCCCCCGTCGCAACCCATGCTTCCAGAGGAGCATCGATCGAGATCGAATTCCCGCGCCAATGGATCATCACCGTATCAAGCTACCTCTCCCCAAGCGACGTACCAAGCCCAACTCTCCCAACAACAAGAGCGAGCAATGTATGAGGTCCAGCAACAACAATTGGCAAGAAGCCAGAGCACGAAACAAAAGGGCCAGACACCGCCGGCTCAACCAGGCCAATTTCCCCGTCCAGAAGCCAATGGTATTCCACATCCAAGCCAACAGGCAAGAGCTGCTCCTGGTCCTAGACCAAGACAAAGACCTCGCCAGAGCACTAGCTTTGATGTGGTAGCACGTTTGAACCAGATCTGTACGGCAGGCGATCCACGAGACATTTACCGAAATCTGAATAAGATTGGCCAAGGAGCTTCGGGAGGAGTATTCACGGGATATGAGAGCGGCACGAATAGATTGGTTGCGATCAAGCAGATGAATTTGGAGCAACAACCGAAGAAGGACCTGATCATCAACGAGATTCTGGTCATGAAGGATAGCTCACACCCAAATATTGTAAACTTCATCGACAGCTACTTGATTACGGGAGAGTTGTGGGTTATCATGGAGTATATGGAGGGTGGAAGTTTAACAGATGTTGTAACATTCAACATCATGTCCGAGGGTCAGATAGCTGCAGTTTGTCGGGAAACGTTGAAGGGCCTGCAACACTTGCACTCAAAAGGTGTCATCCACAGAGATATCAAGTCAGATAACATCTTGTTATCTATGGATGGTAACATCAAGCTCAGTGAGTTCTTCTGCATGTTATTTTGAGTGAGTCTAATCGAGTTTCTAGCCGATTTTGGGTTCTGTGCGCAGATCAACGAAGCTCACAACAAGCGTACTACTATGGTAGGCACCCCATATTGGATGGCCCCAGAAGTTGTTACCCGCAAGGAGTATGGCCGAAAGGTAGATATCTGGTCGTTAGGAATCATGGCTATCGAGATGATCGAGGGCGAGCCACCATATCTCACCGAATCTCCTCTACGCGCACTCTACCTGATTGCGACGAATGGTACCCCAGTGATCAAGGATGAGCACCAGCTCAGCCATCTTTTCAAGGACTTCTTGTACTTTGCATTGAAGGTTGACCCAGAGAAGAGAGCCAGTGCACATGATTTATTGAGAGTAAGTTCTCCTTGTCTGTGACGTTGACCATTACTAACCAATGCCAGCACGATTTCATGAAGCAATGCGCTGACCTTATTGAACTTTCGCCCCTCGTTCGCGCCGCACGAAAGGCGAGAGCCCAAGAGAAGGCTCAAAAGGGAGCATGATTGCATTTACTTTCTTTGGCGGAAATGAAACCATGATGTAACGACAAAAATATTGCGAACCCTGGTTCCATGCAAGAACGACAGCTTTACTGATCTTCCGCAATCACCACTTTATACAAACCCTATGGCGTAAATCGGCGAACTTGGAGGAACTATGCCGACTTTGCTGGCAGGATCTTGAAATTTCATAAGAGAAATAAGAAGATTTGGGGGTCAAATCTTTTGGTTTCGTTGTTTGTTTCTAGGGATGGGAGAGGGTTTATACGCGGATCTGGGTTGGGCCACTCTTCATTTTCTTCTTACCCAGCGTGTTACGTTCTAAAGAAGGATATTCTTTTGCTTACCACGCTCTTGTTCTGGACCATCTTTTGTGGACGAGATGCGAGGAGGGAGTGTGAGGTGCATGATTTGATATAGCTGATGGTCGATGGACTGGAGATTAGGCTTTTGGGGAGAGGGAATGCTAGGATCATGTAGTCCAGACCTACTCGAATGAACCAAATCCAGTGAGCTATGTTGCCTCGACAATGTGAGTGTAGTGTAGGGGATCGAAGCAAGCAAGCAAAGGCAAGACATCGGATTTGGAAAACTTCGAAAACGTTCAAAGGAGAACCAAGCACTTGGAACCCATGGTTGAGGTCAGATGTTGCTTTTATCATGGAAGTATGGCGGGCAGTATTGTTTTCTTCTTCTCTCTACCCGCCTAAACAAGCATCTCTAATCTAATGATTCTGATACCTCTATTTTCACCTCCTAGCTCATCAGTTGACGCGGATCATAAGGGAGGAGCTTGCTTATGGGATGCAGGACTCTGGTACAGAGGGTAGGATGGAGGGGGTTAGAAGCGGACCGTTTTCCATTCACCGCACGTAGATTGGATTTCTCTCCTGGGATTACGTTTCCTTTTTTTTTTCAGGGGTCGATCAACTAAGTGTGTATCTGGATTGGTATAGTATGTTGTCTAAGGTAGATAAGCGAGGGGGAGAAATAGGAGATGGGGAGGAAGGTGCGGGTTGCTGGCGTATACTGACAAGCTTTGTAGGGGATCGAGGATAAGAATGGAGGGTTGGAAGGGGATGGGTAGGCACTGAGATAACCAAGTCTTGGAATGTTCAACGTTCTAATATGGCCCACCTTGATCTTTAAACCGACGTGGCTCACTTCAGGCCCATCTCTGCCTTCTCTTTCCTCAAATGAAACTTGAATAACACTTAACACAGTACACGTTCTAACGAACAAAGAACTGCTACAATCCTCCAAGGTCTTTGACCGCTGCTCCGCCAAAGCCTCGTAAAAACAAACCCAGCACGAATGTTTCCCATTCCTGCATTAGAATTGAGCAGACTCTTCAACATACCCATTCCGCCTCTACATGAGTTCTCTGGACTTACACGATCCTGCCGCCCAAAACTGAAGCTGGGCACCGGTAAGGCTTCATACTATGTATATCTATTCTCACCAACTGGGTCTGAGATGGAACAAGTTTTGAACAGGAGAAGACCTTTGGGTAGAAACCACGATGGTAAATGCCTTTGGTATTCATCATCGAAAGTATCTAGGACTCATAGCAATGGTTGGCACCAGTAAGTTATGGCAAGGACAAGGGGATTAGCGACATGCCTGAGTACGATGCAGAAATAATACACCAAACTTAGGTGATGGAAACCATAGACTCAAGAAGACCGAAGCGCACCAGAGGGAGCACTAGCACTTGCTAAGTCTTAGATGTACCAGAAAAACTCCCAGGAGCTGCATCGCATCAACTTTCCACAGAATACAAGCCAAACCCCCATTATGATCGGAAGGCGTCCGATGAGGAAGTTCGGGATCCTGGATAAAATAAGTCGTGATGGTAGCTTTCGGCAGCATACCGCTGCTCGCAGCTTGAGGGTCGAACAGCTCGCGGACCGAAATCCCGGCCCATCACGTTCGAGCGCATTGCCATAGAAGCAGCCACTTCAGCCGGAATCTCTTACACATGACTGTGCTTGCTAGAATTTACCTAGGCAAGTATACCAAACGACCAAGGGACAACCGTCTGCCTTGTTGGCTATGTGGACGTGATGTGATGGCTGTACTCATTGGACTTTGTCGGCCGAGAGACCGCGTTCACATGGTCCCGGTGCTGGAATCCCATGTGCAACTGCTTGCTCTAACCCCGTCATCCTGAAAGAGAAGAGCGGCCCAAAGAAGAAGTGATTCGAGCTCTGGGGGGGCAAGATCGGCTAGAGAGACGCACGCGTTGAAGCACGTGTAACTCCCTCTCGTCTAGCCTGACATGCAGTGCTACTCGCATGAATTGGGAAGGTCTTGTCAAAGAAGAGCAACAGGATATAAGATTATCACTGAGACATCGGCTTCAGCCGGAAGAATTCAAGATCCTCCTCTACGGACGGAATAATGATGGCAGGTCCTCTAGCGTAGTATACGTTTCCCCGGGCTGGGGATAACGACACTAAGCTCCACCGGATTTGAGCTCATCCAACCAGGACGAAGCTAATTGGAAGAAATCGAACCTCCAGTGCAAGCGCCGAAGAAACATTTATCCGTGCACAAAGCTGAGATAATGGCCCGGCTGCGGCCACGAGAAGATGTCGGAGAGGTAACCAAGGATAGGTTCCTCAGCGCGCAATCTAGCTCGGAAGAAAACAAGGCGTCGTGGCCTTGACCAGGACCAGATGCGAAGATCGGAAGGGGAGGCGGGAGACAGGCCCACGGCCCAAGACCCAGGACCCAAGATCCAAGAGGGCGGAGAGTGCGAGACTGCCACTCCCGGGCCAGGACTCACGAGGGGACAGCGAAAAAGTAATGTTTAGAGCGGAGGTTAAGACGTTGAAGGTAGGCGTTGAGATGCAGCTCCGAGATAGAGCCAAACCTTGACTGCTCCCAGCGGCTGACTTTTGGGGAACATGTGAGCCGTTGTTGAATTACGGGAGCCGGACGATGCGCAAATCGCGTCTCTGGTCCATCTGGACTTCCGGAGCAGCTTTCGCACCCTAGCTCGAGAGCTTTCCCCGCCCCGGTCTTGGCTCCCAAGAGCTCCAGCTCCACCTTGAACGACATCACGTCGTAGCCTCCAACACCACCGAGGCGCTTCACCCTCCGTCCTCAGAACCAATGCAAACCGAGGCGTCCTGACCTCATTATCGGCATCATCATCATGGATCGCGTTGGATATCCGCGGTTCATTTGCGATGCGCTGTTCCAGACCCCCGCAGCGCTGGGCTGCTGACTTAAGTCTCCACGATATCTGCGGAGAGGGACGGGGGAAGGATGTTGATATGATCTACCGAGGGTAAGAAAAAGCCGTGAACGGAAGGGACCACACTGGTCAAGGACCAAGGGAAGCTGAACGAAGCTTCAAACCAACCCTCCTCTTCGTTCCCACTTCTGACAGCGTGAACCTTGGTACGGTCCAGCTCCCGCGATATGGGACGGCTGTGATTGGCATTGCGATGACGGTCCCGGCAGCGCAGCACACGTAAAAAAGGCATTGTGCCCCCCAGGCCGCCCGGCAAAGGCAAGGCAAAGCAAAGCAAAGCAAAACAAAGCAAGCTACGCAACGGCTGCCACGGTCGCAGGTAAAGTCTCGTGCCAGCTCAACCCCGCACTCTGAAGCCAAAGTCCCTCCATTCAGCGACGCGAAGTAAGAAGCGCCTACCCAGCCCAGCCTTTGGAGGTCAACCTGGCCCGGCGGGAGAGCCAGTGCAAACTGGACCACCCCGTCCTATCTAGCCCAGGAGCGAAAGGTACTTGAGAAAGCCAAACCCCCCTCTGCATGTCCATCTCTTCTTCCTCAACTTCACTTCACTTGGCCCTCTCGTCGCTTCGCTTGCCTTCACCACCACACCCCACGTCGACACCGAGTCGCTCGACGTCGCCTTGCATGTGCTTTGGGCCTCCCTAGACGAGGCTGTTGGGCGCTACTTGCAATCCCTCGACCATCATTCGCCCAACTGCCCCCGACCCCTGCGGCCACTTCCCGCGGTAGCTTGACGCGGCCCGACCTTCGCTGAGGTGAGTCCGACAGACAGATCTCGTAACCTTGGCTATGAGCTTGCCCATGAGACTCCGCAAGCCACGCAAAAACAAAAGCCCTAGGGCTCCGGCTTTTTCCTTTGCACGCTGCTCTCCGTCCGCTGGCAATCTGACCTTGCTGTGGAATGCGTCGTCGCTCTAACCCCGAACGGGCAGCGCAGCCTGGTAGCTCGGGTGCCCCCACCGTTCCGAGTTGCAGCGTTGGGTGTTCGCTTCAACATATTCATATACTCAACATGTCCGCGCTCATGCCAATCATGTCCTCGTTTCTGCTTGTGCTTTCTGTTCTGCTGCAAGTTGGGACTCATCCAGCTCAGGAGGCTAACGATTTTGTGTTTCTGCCCCAAGACCCGTCGTCCAAGTGCTCGACCTAACGCTTCGTTATAACTCCAAGTGCCCTCCACCCCACCATCCGCCGACAGCTCAGGGGCTTTCGACCACCACGGACACCGCCATGTCTTCCTCCAACTCCATCAAGCAAGCTGCCGAGGCGGCGCGGAACAAGACCAACCAGGCCTTCGAGAGCACGAAGCAGCTCGCCGAAAGCGCCAGGGCCGACCCAATGGCCCTCAAAAATGATTTCCTGCACACACCATTCATGCGAGCTGCTCTCCCCTTCATAAACGGCGGAGCGGCGGGCATGGTTGCAACGACCGTGATCCAGCCCATTGATATGATCAAAGTCCGGCTGCAACTGGCTGGCGAGGGAGCTCGAGGGGGCCCCAAACCATCGCCGCTATCCATTACACGCGAGATCATTGCTTCGGGCAAGGCGCTTGATCTTTATACGGGTCTCTCAGCCGGCCTTCTCCGACAGGCTGTATATACAACCGCAAGACTCGGATTCTTTGACACTTTCATGAAGAGTCTTACCGTCAGAGCGAAAGAGAAGGGAACCTCCATTGGGTTTGCTGAGCGTGCTGCTGCCGGACTTTCGGCCGGTGGACTTGCAGCCATGATCGGGAACCCAGCCGATCTGGCACTGATCAGGATGCAGTCGGACGGGCTCAAGCCTGTAGCCGAACGTAAGAACTACAAGTCCGTCATCGATGCTCTTAGCTCTATTGCAAAGTCCGAAGGAGTAGGAGCTCTATGGGCTGGAGCAGCTCCCACCGTCGTCCGAGCCATGGCACTTAACTTTGGCCAGTTGGCATTCTTCTCGGAGGCAAAACAGAGACTAAAGGATACGTCAATGGGTCCTCGAGCCCAGACACTGACTGCAAGTGCTATTGCTGGGTTCTTTGCATCTTTCTTCTCCTTGCCATTCGACTTTGTGAAGACGAGATTGCAGAAGCAGACCAAGAGCGCCGAAGGGACCTTGCCTTACAAGGGAATGGCCGATTGTTTTAAGAAAGTTGCAAAAGAAGAGGGAGTTTTGAGATTTTACCGGTGAGTGCTACTGCACGTTCTACCTTGTGACGAGACTGCCATTGCTGACCTCGCTGCAATATAGTGGATTCTCGACTTACTATGTCCGCATAGCACCTCACGCTATGGTGACGCTGATTGTTGCTGACTATCTTGGCTTTATCACCAAGTAATGCATAGACCGTTTGGAAGCATGATTTTGGCCCTAGACAAAGATATTGCAAGCAGCAGCGAGGTATTGGGAGACGGATATGCCGATGGACCACCACATCCCACTTCAGTAGGGACAGACTTTTCTTTTCTTTGGACTTTTTTTCCTTGGCGTCATTCGTTCTTGATACCTGTTGGACGGATGTAGTGCGGTTGATGGCTTTTGTATATAATTTGTTCATAAACCGTCAAGATATACACCGTCTCAAACTATTCGTTTGGAGAGTGGGAAGTTATATGCCCGTCAATGATGTCCGAGTGCCCAAACGCCTTGCAATGCTATATATGCCATTATCTCACCAAGGAACTGCTCACGCCAAGCCAGTCTTCCCATATGCGCCTCCTGCAAGTTTTCTCATTTCCAAGGCTCTCTTGTACGGAGGTGCAGTCGGTGGTTGGACTGGGTCGAGTGTGATTCGGTCCTTCGGCAGGTGATACGAGGCATCTGCGTCAAAGGCAGAAAGATCACCACAAGCAAGGAAAGGTGCAATCCACTTCCCGTGCCCTCTGGCCTCGGATTCTTCTTCTGGCAGGGAGATTTCAGTAACGTCATCATCTCTCAGAGTCTTCGTGATGGTACTGGAAGACCAAGGTGACGACCAGGTTCCAGTTGCTGGATCTTGAGCTACAGCTGGGGCAGTAATGGGTAGCTGTGACATCCTTAAGGCGACCATCTTCTCCAGCCGATCACCGACACCCATGGGCTCCTCTAGACTTGCTCTGAAACCTTCGGGTGGCTGGAAGTTCAGGCAGACGATGAAGGCTTCCACACTGCTGGCACGACTACTCCTCGGTTTGCTAACCACTACTCTCTCAAAGAACAATTTCAATTGCGCAAACAGCAGGTCAACGTTCCTTCCACGGAAGATCTTGGCTACGAACTTGCCACCGGGTTTGAGCACGCAAAGAGCTAAATTAAGTGCTGCGAAGAGGAGCTGTGACTGGACATAGATATCGAGATCATGGAGTCCCGTTACGTCAGGAGCTCCATCTGACAGGACAAGGTCCACAGGTGTGCTGGCATGCTGTGACTGCGATGAAGGAGAGTAATTTGGGTCCAGAGCTCGGAGGAGCAGTGGCACTGTTGCAGGATGCGTAATGTCGGCTCTAAGAGTTATAATGCCTGCAAGAGGGCTCATAGGCTGTAGATCAATGGCCACGATTTTAACGTCTTTCCTTGGGTCGTATTCGGGCGCTTTGTCCTCAAGCTTTTCTTCCGATATTTCTTCCGAGGCAGGCTTCTCAATCCCATACAGCTTCAACATGCGTTGCCGATTTAACTCCTCTTTGTCTTCCCAAGCAGTTCGTCCAAACTTCTCTCCCTTGATCAGGACCCGAGACAAGACTTGACTCCAACTTCCAGGAGCAGCGCACAGATCCACAACTCGAGTAACATCTGCAAATAGGTCGAATTCTGAGGGTTGCAAATTAGCCAAATCTTTTTTGTACAGAAACTCTAGCAAAGCAGTACCTTCATCCAGCTGTAGCAACTTGTATGCACTCCTTGCTCTCCAACCCTGTTCTTTCGCAAGCCTATAATAGGCATCGCGCTTGTCTTTTGACGATTTCCCCATTGTATACTCTCAATCGCACTTCTGTCGGCGATGGAGCATGGAGGCTAGAGTGCAAGGCTGAAAGTTTTCAATCCGCGGGGTCTAGTGCCGCACCGGAAGAATATATATCCGAGAATAAATTTCGAGATTTCTTAAGCCTTGTCGAATTCAATGCTGCGCTCTTTGAAACATTTTGCGTATATCTTCAAGATTTTCTCTCGCAATGGCCCCCGAACAAAAGAAGAGGGCAAGGCCTGCACCGAAGGCTAGCCAGAGGAGCAAGAAACGCCAAAAGATTGAAGTTCAACCTGAGCCAAAAAGCGATGTCAAGAAATTGAAAGTTGCAGTCGATGCGCTACCATGGAACGAAGCACAACTCCCTGATATGTTCGATGATGCTGAAGGGTTCTTTGGATTGGAAGAAGTCGAAGGCGTGGAAGTCATTCGGGACGGAAATGTTGTGCAGTTTGTAAGTTTTTACTCTGGGAACCAAGGCACCAAAACTTACAAGTTCCAGGTAACAGCAAATGCTCAGTCAGCCAAGGAGGAGGATGAGGAGTTCGAGGGCTTTGGAGACGATGAAATTACCCCTGAAAACGGGAACGAACCTGAAGCTGCAGGCACCGAATCATCCAAAACCACGAAAGAGAAAAAGGCGAAGAAAGATAAAAAGAAGAAGCCAGCGAAAGCCGAGAAGTCTACAGATGAGGATACAGAAGACCTGAAAGTAAATGTGTTCAAGGCTCTTGAAGATGGCGGTGATGAGGGTGCAGATGTGTCTGCATGGGCTGATGTAGACCTGAGTTCCAGCTTGATGTCTGCGTTATCCAAACTCGGATTTGCAAGGCCGACACCAATTCAGCTCGAAGCCATACCTGAAATTCTGTCAGGGCATGACGTTGTTGGAAAAGCTTCTACTGGTTCGGGAAAGACTCTTGCATTTGGTATACCAGTAGTCGAGAAGTGGCTGGAGACGTACGGAGAATTGGAGGAAGAGGAGCTGAGAGAAACAAGACCTCCAACCGCTCTAATTCTTTCTCCAACCAGAGAACTGGCACACCAGCTGTCAGAGCACTTAAAGGCTCTCTGTTCGGGACTCACAAATGCACCATTCGTGGCTGCAGTAACCGGAGGGCTTTCCGTACAGAAGCAACAACGCCAGCTTGCGAGAGCAGATATTATTGTTGGCACTCCTGGCCGACTTTGGGAGGTCATGAGCTCAAGCATTGAACTGACAGCCTCATTTAAAGAGATCAAATTCCTGGTCATTGATGAGGCAGACAGACTTCTTACCGAGGGACATTTCAAGGAAGCAGAAGAGATCATTAATGCTTTGGATCGCCAGCAAGATGCCGAAGAAGGCGCCGAAGAAAATCTGCCTACTCGTCAAACTCTTGTGTTTTCAGCAACGTTCCACAAGGGCCTACAACAGAAGTTAACTGGCAAAGGCAAACAAGGATTGAAGGACGGCACAGATTCAATGGAATACCTTTTGAAGAAGCTCAATTTCAGGGAAGAGAAGCCGAAGTTTGTTGACGTAAATCCGGTGTCACAAATGGCAGATAGGCTGAAGGAAGGTCTCGTTGAGTGTGCAGGAACGGAAAAGGTAAGCATTGTCGTTTCGAGTTGAACTCACTATATTAACATACCTCACAGGATCTCTATCTGTATTCTCTCCTCATGTACCACCCAAATCAGCGGACCTTGATCTTCACCAACTCGATCCATTCCGTTCGTCGTCTGTTACCTTTCCTCCAAAACCTTAATATTCCTGCACAAGCTTTGCATTCTCAAATGGCCCAAAAGGCTCGTATGAGATCTATTGAGCGTTTCTCCTCACCGAAGAATACTGGATCAGTACTCGTAGCCACAGATGTTGCTGCACGAGGTCTTGATATTGGCGGTGTACAATTAGTACTTCATTATCATCTTCCAAGAACAGCAGATATGTACGTCCACAGATCTGGACGTACAGCCCGTGCCGAGGCTTCTGGTTCCAGTATTCTGCTATGTGCGCCAGAAGAAGTGGTGGGCATGCGAAGACTGGTTGCAAAGGTACACGCCCAAAATGCCATCAGTGGCGGAGGAAACAAAAGCAAATACTATATGCGATCCCTCGACATTGATCGCAAGGTTGTTGCAAGGCTAAAGCCCCGTGTAACGCTTGCCAAGAAGATTGCAGATAGTGCTTTGGCCAAGGAGAAGAAGGGCCACGATGATGACTGGGTTCGGAACGCGGCGGAAGAGCTGGGCGTCGATTATGACAGTGAAGAGTTTGAGGCTGCCGGTGGTGGACGAAAAGGCAGAGGGACTGGCCGGAAGCTGAAGGAGAAGGAGTCTAGAGCCTTGACCAAATCAGAGTTGGGTGCATTGAGAGCTGAGCTGAAGAGCCTATTGAGCCAGAGAGTCAACGTGGGTGTGAGTGAAAGATATTTGACATCGGGCACGGTTGATATCAATGAGTTGCTCAAGGGAGCCCATGGCGAATTCCTGGGGAAGGTGGATGGCATTGGTATGGACGATCAGTAGTGTATTCATACGCACAAATTATAGAAAAAGAGAATTATTCGGAAATTATGGGCCAACTTCTTGGCTCTTGAGGTATCTCGATAGAGATCACATTAAACATCAACCATCGTTCAGGGATGATCTTGTTGAAGCTAGGTAGATTGATTAAAGCTGGCTGTATATTTCCTGTGCATTGAGAAGCTTTTGTGATCCCCTCGTATTTGGGGTAACATTGAGTGGGGAGATTGACCTACGCCTTGATTAGTAAACGACCTTTTGTGGTTGGATCTTATAGTAATCTGTTGGTCAAGCTCTTGACGCAATTCAATCAGCTTTGCCTAAGCTGGATACATTGACTCTAAAATCCAATGAAAACTCTATACTTGACGCTACAATCGAGTTTGACAAGAAATCTTGTTCTTCTGACTCTACATCCCAACTTGCGAGATATCAAGTGGAACTCAATGTTAACCCACCAGGATAGTGTTCGTACAGATGCTGAAACGTATCTGGCAGATTTCAAAGTATAATGACATTTCTTATGTACAATTCAGCACTCGCATTTCTACTTCTTTGGTTCCTCCTTCTTCTCCTCTGGCTTTGGCGTGGGCAACCTGAATGAATCTGGTTTTCTGTCGACACCAGGTCCGACCTGCTCCCAAGCGGCACTTCCCCCCTCAAAGTTTCTAAAGGCTTGGGTCAATTCCAATGGCTCAACGACAATGCGCTTCTTCTCTTCGTCATATCTAATCTCGGTGTATCCAGTGAGTGGGAAGTCCTTTCTCAATGGATGTCCGTCAAATCCGTAGTCTGTCATAATTCGTCGTAGATCTGGGTGACCAATGAAGAAGACACCGAACAAGTCATAAACCTCTCGCTCATACCAGTTTGCACCGTCGTACAGGCTTGTGATGCTAGGAACTGGAGCTGCCTCATCTGCGTAGGTCTTGACTCGAATTCGAGCGTTGTGACGGACACTCAACAGGTTGTAGACGACCTCGAATCGCTGGTCTCTGGTAGGAAAGTCGACCGCGGTAATGTCAGAGACTTGGGTGAATTCGGCTGCAGTGTTGTCTGACGGAGGAATGTAAGCACCCCAATTGGAACATGACAGTTCAAGGACTTACATTTCAAGAAAGTGAAAACTGGAATCACTCCAGAAGGTGAAATGTAAATGACAAGCTCATCCTTCCAGACGGAGAACTGCTGGATATACTTAGGAAGACATCCCATCAACCAGGCTCCGTAGCGATGCATGTCGTCAGCCTTTTTGGAGTATTTGTCTGCTGGATTAATAGGAGGAGCATGAAGCCCTCCATCTAGAGCAGGATCTCTGGCGGCGTGGCGCATGTTTGGGGTATCCGGGGAGACTACAACATGTTGACGATGCGTAGTGGTGAAGCATCGCGCATTGTTCTCGCTGCGACGGATGAAGGCATTTCTGCTTGACCGAATAGCTGAGGCGAGCGCGCGCCCGTTCGAAACCCTCATGGCCATGGCGAAGATATCGTTGTGGAGTTTCCAATGGTAGTAATTCTCATCGGCAGGATAGCAACTGGGAGTGTCGTCGAACCTCAAATGCAGAGATGCACTAGTCTGTATTAGGTAAGGCCTTAGAACTTCCGCCGTGCCACTGCTTCGTTCTTCCCTTTTCCACTCGTACTTCATCTTTCGTACTTCACACCACGACATCACCCTCTCCATCTCATCCTTAATACCCCCCGTACATGCTCGAGGTTACGCGCTCCTCAGCATTACTTCACATACAAACTACGACATCCTATCGACGCGCATACGGGGCGCTTTTCGCGCGGCGGGACGCTCATCATTGTACTTCGGCATCTGTCAAGCAAGACTTCCAAGGGAACATAAATCTCACAATATGGCTCCTCAAGATAGCTTCATCGAGGATGAAGAGGACACATGGTAAGCTTCTCTTCACCGCGGCCGGCTCTGCATGATGCGAATCCAGCGTGTCAAGCCGCAACCTCGTGGGCAAGTCCACTAACCAGTGTTTTAACAGTCCACTCTGTGTTGAAGAGTTCGACTTATCAGACAAGAACTTCCGACCATGCCCGTGTGGTTATCAGGTATTGCCTTTGAAACCTAGCATCTTCTGAACACTCCTAACCGCTGAAAATCGACAGGTCTGTCAGTTCTGCTTCAACAATATCAAGAATAATATGAATGGGCTCTGCCCTGCGTGTCGAAGACCTTACGACGAGAAGACGATACAGTGGAAGGTCGTCACACAGGAGGAGTATGTCTTGTCTAATTCCCCACCTTGTGGTGTTGCTGACCAGTCTCTAGGATTGCACAGTTCAAAGCCAACATCCAGAAGAACGCCAAAAAGAAAGCTGAGCAACGACAGAAAGAGGCACAAAAGCGCGAAGTCGAGACTCTGAATCGGAAGCATCTTGCAGGTCTGCGCGTTATACAGAAGAATCTTGTCTACGTAGTAGGCTTAAGTCCGGGCATACGAGAAGAAGAAATGCTTCAGACTCTTCGAGGGGACAAATACTTTGGACAATACGGCAAGATCATCAAGATTGTCGTACAAAAACCAAAGCAAGGGGAGCCGCAAAATGGCCAGTCTATTGGAGTTTATGTTACCTTTGAAAAGAAGGAGGACGCTGCACGCTGTATAGCAGCGGTTAATGGCTCTCAAAACGGCGAGCGCGTCTTACGTGCACAATTGGGAACGACAAAGTACTGTTCGGCATATCTTCGAAATGAGACTTGTACCAACAAGCAATGCATGTTCCTCCACGAACCAGGCGACAACGATGACAGCTACTCACGGCAGGACCTTTCTTCTATCAATAGCGTCAATACCCAGCGTCCTTTGTCGACAGTGGCGTCGTCCTCCAGGTCATCTTCTAGACAGGCCATCGGCACGCAAGCACCGATACAACAAGCACAAGCTGTTGCTGCAGCTTCGCAACCTATGGCCAGAGGTATTAGCAAGGATGGATCTGATAGTGGGGATGGTTCGGCCCTACCATCCTCTGCAAGCTGGGCAAACCAAGGAACGCAACAACGTAGTCGACGAGGAAGTCACGCCACCAGTGGTGCAGCATCCAGCCCTGCAATCTCTCATGCAATGCCTGCTACGACAGAAGCGATTGAGGATTCAAGTTCGATACCAGAACCTCTCGACAGTGCCAGCGTCTCTGATACTCCTCCAGCACCAGCGTCCGTAGAACCTTCTCGACCACCGCGAAACACCGCACTGATAGGCATCTTGAAAGCTATCAATGACCCATCGATTACATTCCCTAAGATCGACCCTGTAGATACTCAAGATCTAGCGTTTCCACCACTTTTCGACGAGCATGGTGGCGAGAAGAGACGGGCTATGCGAGAGCAGCAGGAGGAAGCCAGATTGCATATGGAAGAGGAGCCAGTTCTCGATCAACATCCTGCACCGGAACCCGCTGAGGAAGAGGAGCCCGAGAGTGGGAGCTTGCAGCTTGGTGGCGAACCTGAGGATAGAGAGCCAGGCCGAGATGGAGGCTCTGCACAAGGCTTTCGACGCATGAGCAGCCAGATGCCTATCCAAAGAGCAGCCACGAATGGACCATTCGGTCCGAATCTCACTCAGAACTTCCCTCAAAACGTTGGCAACTTGAGCTCAATCAACGGACGCACTTTGACGCCACAGCAGCAGCATCAACTAGCTTTGTTGAAGGGAGGACAGCAGCAAAGTTTCATGGAACAGCAGTACCCTCCAGGTACCAGCCAATCATCCACTCTCTTCCAGCAACAGAGCCACAATAGACAGTCTTCGCGGTATAGCTTTGCAAACGAGAGTTCTGCTTCCTCCTCTTCGGTCAAGCCTGCAGCTAATCCCAAGCTCATGGCACAACAATCGTCCATGATGCCTTCTGGGTCTCATACCCAACAGAATAATCAGTATTATGGCTCTTCTATGCCCGGTCCTCCACCCGGATTGAAATCAACAGGCACACCACCTATTGGGATGTTTGGCCAAGGCTTCGGAGGTTCAGCTGCAAGCTCTGTATTCGGGGGTTCGCAGAAAGAAAACAACAGTGATATGCTAAGGGAGATGCTTCGAAGCCGTGGTGGTATTGGTACTGGTAATAGCCAGGTTCATGATACAGGCAAGCGTGAGTACATGTTTCCTTCTTTTCTTCAGCAGTACCCATCTACCTCCTCCACTCCAGCTCCTGCTTCAAACCTCCTGGCATCGCTCTATGGGCCTCAGCCTGGAGCATTCCATGACTTTCCAAAGCAGAAGAAGAAGGGGAAGAAGCACAGACATGCTAACACTTCCTCCTCTGGGGGAGGTGGCTTAGTTGATCTTGCGGACCCGAGTATCTTGCAGGCAAGAATGCAACACCAGCAACAGAGCAATGCCGGAGTCGGACAAGGACTGTTTGGGGGCCAGGCACAAGGTGGGTACAATCCAAGCATGATGTATGGCGCAGGATTCGCACGATGGTAGACACAGCATGGTCAGGTGGGCGTTTTTGTGGCGAGGCTTATACAGCTATTGTTTGTTTTTATGTGGGATTGGCGTTGGCAAAGACCCTTATAAGGGCGTTGCTCGATTTGCATTCATCGACGATTCCATTAGCGAGCATGGTCGAGCCCCAAGATGGAGGCTCTGGTTGCTGTGGCGTTATTTTGAAATTTGGGGGAGTGCGGGGATTTCATGGCAACATGGCAACACTTTTGTTTCATTACTTCTTTTCCCAGGGCATCCAAACTACAGGTTTTGGGAAAAGGATCGCGTCGGAATTCCATCATCGTCTTCGTCTCGGCAACATGTACGTTAAAGCCCCGACCCCAAGCCAAAGAGTTTGGCTGGTCAAATATAACATTCTCACATTTTTTGTGCCATGAATCTAGTAGCTTTTTTCCTTTCGAAGACGATGATGGAATTCGTGACGTGATACTTATAGCCTGGACTTTTCGTGCTTATATTTTGCAGTCTCCGTTCATATTTGCTAACATGCCGCTTTTTAGACGATCTGGATCTACCTTCGCTCGATGAAGCATCTAAAACCGTCGATCAACTCGTGGCAGACAGTACGGCGGATGATACAAGCTCATATGTTTACGACCCGTTCGAGGTTGTGTCACGCTCATCAACACCTTCAATTCCTCCTGGCTTCGGGCCTCCTGGACTTGGCCCACCTGGCTTAGCCCTTCCACACGCTCATCCATCACCATTATTACGTGAGAATCCAATTGCAAAGCCAGCATCTCGGATTGCTCCAAATGCTGCTCCCTTTACTCCTTCTCGAACTAGTAGCTCAGCGTTCGCTCCGCGAGCTGCTACACCTCTATCTACGGTGTCTCTTCCGCAATCACCAGTCGAGCGAATTGCGACTCCAAAACTTGCTGACAATGCAAAGGCTCAAGCAAAGAAGGACATCAAGGCTTTGGCCACCGATACTGGCCTGTCAAAGACGATTGCAGCTGAGGCATCTGCTGGCGCAGGACCTAAAGTCAGTCTGCAATCAGAAGACTTCCCAGCTTTAACGAAGGGTGCCTCCAAGCAAGCCAACGTGTCTAAACCATCTACCCCAGTAAAGGCCAGCAAGAAGCCAGCCACTACTTCTGTGGCTACTGGTTCTGCTTCTACTTCTCAGACACCTGTCAAAGCAAGCCAAAAAGTTTCCACCCCCGGTATCTTGAACATATCTGTTCCAACCAAGCCTTCATCTAAGGTGGCCACACCAGCACCAGATCCAGCCCTAGCTGCAGCTTCAGTGCCAAACGTAACCCAAGAGATGCTGGTTAAGCCAGCAGTTGCTCCTGCTGCCTTTCCACCCTTACCATCTACAGCATCCGTTCACTCACCGATACCACGGAACCCCCCAAAGACATTAAGGGTAATTCCAACGCCTAGAACTGAGCTACCTCCAGGAAGTGGAACGCCATCTTCAGCGACATCAATGTTTCCACCAATTCTGCCTTCATCACGCCAACCCAGTCTTGCGTCGACAACAAGACTCGAACGTCCTGGAACACCAATGAGTGAAATTATATCCGAAACGGCATCGATTACATCTGCATCAATTTCGAGAGCAAACTCGCCGCCACTATCTAAAGTTGGATCTGCTCCAGTAAGAATAACAACTAAGAGTATGCAGAAGAAACAACGTCGTGAGGCTCAGAAGGAGCGAGAGGCAAAGCAGGCAGAGGCCGTTGTCCAGCCCGAACCAGAGGTTGAAATAGCCCCAATCATGGGTAGAAAGAAGAAACAAAAGAAAGAGAAGCAGACTGGCAGCGCAGCAGGTGGCTCAACACCAGCTATCAGTAGAGCTCCCTCTCCGGGACATGCGGAGATACCAAAAGAAGTTGAGCCTACGCCAGAGCTGGAGGCCCAAGCTCCTGCCAAGCCGCCCCCAGTTGAAAAAGAAGCAAACAAAGTCGTTAGCAAGCCATTGGAGAGCAGAGGGAAGGGCAAAGCGAAGGCACAGCGACCTCTGACACCAGAGCCTGTCTCTATGGTCACAGAAGTCGAGGAGGAGTCTACAGAGAAACCTGTACCTACGCCATCTGCCATTCTTCAAGAACTTGTCGGTGAAGGTGTTTTCCCCGACCCAGCCAGTTTACCTGTACTCAAGCCACCGCCTGGACTCAACTCCCGGCACGAGTTGACTCTGGATATGCAAGATATTGATCAAAAGTTGACAATCCATCCTGAAGATCGGTCGTCTTTGATTGCAGGAGTCCCAGTCTGGAAGATCACGGAAGGAGCTGGTAGAATAATGCTCACTCCGAACGGCGATTGTGTACGCAACCTTACATCAGAAGAGGAGCGTCGTTTCCTCCACTTGCAAGCCAAGATCGCGGAGGAATCTGGACCTACTGCTTTCTTCTCTGCTAAGCATCACACGAGCAATGGCTTCACCCTTATTGGTGGTCGTGCCGTGCCTAATGGCCCACCTGCCTTTTTCCCTATGATCAGCGGGTCCATCCCACCTATCGACCCTGTCAGTAAGATACAGCGTGATGAAGCATTGAGCTACATCAACCAATATGTTTTACCATCGCTCTCGACGAACTCACAGCTTGAGAAGGCGCTCAATGCAAATGCTTTCGATGCAGAGATGATGCGGAATAATGGATCGTCGAGTTCGGCATTCTGGGGAAGCGAAGCTGTAGCACCTGGCTCTGAACCAAACGAGGGCCCATATGGTCCAAACAGCCACGAAGGAATTCTAGCTACAGGCTTGGAGAACATGACTGCTCATTTTGCAGTTAGCAAGGAAATCGAGAGAGGTCAACCGCTTGGCAACGTTTCGTTACTTAGCCTCAGCGAGTCTGAGACCGCAATGCAGATGGCGAGAAAGGAGACGGAGACTCTTGAGAAGAAGTTAAATCAGTTGCTAAAGAAGAATAGACGTCTTTTGCTGGGAACTGGACATTGACGGTACGCATGGAGTATCGGAGTAATAGCGTTTGGCGTACTTCATTATTGTGTTCGGATTATGCTATTGATCCTCATGAGGATCATGTTTTATTGTATGGGTATTGTATTGGTACTGGTTTGGAGATGGGCACGGCAGGTACCCATGACTTTGAGGGAGGTATTACGGGTCAAATGAGGAGTTACCTGGGACAAACGCCTTAGCGACTTTGGAATTGTTACGATTATAAGTATGAGTAGTTGTAGGACTATGGGCATTAGAAGCCAACAGCGAAATATACATTTTGCCACTCTTCAGCGCCTTTGTATTGCTCTAGATCCCAGGCCATTTCCTGCTTCTTGATCTGAAATTTAATAGTTACCCGGAACAATAGTTGTTCCGTAATCGAGGACCCCGCGAAAAGCCCCTCCAACCGTATGACAACGTGCTTATACTTCGAAATGCTGACAGTGGGTTGCACGTTGTCCTTTCTTTACCTCTGATTACCTTTCTTACTTTTCATTGCATTTCCAAGAACTACACAACCACAGTAACAGAGTGAAAGCAACCCTGCCGCCAAGATGTCATCCCTTCCAAACGAATTTCAAGGTTGGAACACTTTTTGATACTCTTTCAATTCACTTGCTGACAAAAAGGTATCTAGGTGCCGTGCATATTGCAGTGATTGGAGGCACAGGCCTGCAAAAGCTTGACGGTTACGAGCCAGTAGCTGTTGTCAACCCCCAAACACCATGGGGCTATCCCTCGTCGCCCATTCACATCCTGAAGCACAATGATACTCCTATCGCATTCCTCTCCCGCCACGGCGATTCCCACCAGCACGCTCCCCATGAAGTTCCCAACCGAGCTAATATTGCTGCCTTGAGACACTTGGGTGTGAGAACCGTCATTGCATTCAGTGCTGTGGGCAGTTTGCAAGAGGAGATCAAGCCAAGAGATTTTGTTGTGCCTGACCAGGTTATTGATCGCACAAAGGGTGGGCTTTTCAGAAACTCCGACGAAAAGCGCCGAATTGCTTACTAAGATTAGGTGTTCGACCCTTTACCTTCTTTGAGAAGGGTCTTGTTGGCCATGTTGGCTTCGCGGACCCCTTCGATGCCAAGATTGCAGACGTGAGCCACCTTTCAGACTACTGCAAAGATGATACTGATCTCCAGCTAGGTTGTCAAGGAATGTGCCCACGCTTTAGCCGGTGATGGGGTTGTGCTCCACGAGAAGGGAACTATTATCTGTATGGGTAAGTAAACCCCTGTGAAAATCTTCCATAACACGCAGTGCTAAGCAGTTGCACAGAAGGACCACAGTTCTCCACTCGTGCTGAATCGCACATGTACCGCTCATGGGGTGGATCTGTCATCAACATGTCCGCACTACCTGAAGCCAAGCTGGCACGCGAGGCCGAGATGGCTTACCAGATGATCTGCATGGCCACCGACTACGACTGCTGGAAGTCGACCGAAGATGTCGATGTTGCTATGGTCATGTCCCACATGAGTGCCAATGCATCAAACGCCAAGCTGCTCATTGGTGCTGTTCTGGATAGACTGTCTCATGAAAACAACTCCGACCTGGTTCAGGGTAAGCACTGGGTTGGTGTGACTACGGGCTTCTTGAAGTTTGTCACCAAGCCTGAGGGAAGAAAGCAGGAGGCTTTGGACAATGTCGAGTACTTGTTCCCAGGGTGGTTGAACTAGAAGGTTGTTGGGTCTGATGACGAGATGATAACGAACGAATAGATAGACGGGTAGTCCAACATCAACTGCTGGCACATATAAGGTTATTCCAGGCATATAGAATGAAATACTTGATTCAACCCTCAGAGAACACTGTATTTCCTGCGAAGAAATTGTGTGTCCGAAGAGACTGATAGCAAGCAAAATCCATAGAGTAGCGCAGAAAATTGAAATGAAACAAAATAACATTGTGCTTTATATTTACATCGTGGTATATAGTGCTTTAACTGCTTTCTCAGCGGCAGCAATATGCCAAGGCCTTCCGTCCCTCACGCCATCCGCAACGCCTCTGACTTTGGCAATGGTTGCAAGGCCTCTAAAATACACAATGACCTCTCTCAGGAGACCTTCATGAAACGTTCTCGGGTTCGCAACCAGGCTATCACTATGCATGATATTTACTTCGATAACAACTGGGGCGTCGGAATTATTCGTGCCGCCGCGCTTGACAAGATAGCCGCTTATGAGTGCTGGGTTAAACTCCAGCAGTGATCGGGAATTATTTAGTCGGTGTGAGAGCACAGCGCCCCAACTCTGATCGGTCAGATCGATCAATCGAGCGTCACTATCAGGCTCGATGGCATTTTCATTTGGGGGTGCTGGTGTTGTCACAGGTTCTCGCATCGGAGTAGCTGCGCTGTCTGGAGACACGATCGACGCGGCTTGTGGCGTCGACACTGGTGTAGGTACTGATTGGGATGATGATGCGGTAGGTGCCATCTTTATAGCCTCTGGCAAGACTTGTAAGGATGGATTTGTGTTTGCAGATATCAAGGTAAGGCTTAAATGTGCTTCTGATTCTGTCGATGCAAGTCCTGTCCAAAACTCCATCTCAGATGGATCCATGACTCCTACTTTGGTGATCATCAGCCGCCAGTGAATCTTTTTGTGCGCAAAGATGCCCAAGGTTGTTTTCCAGATCTCGTGAGCAACATCAGAGAATGGCGTAGATATGGGCTCGTTCTTCCGCCCGAGGCAGTATGAAGCTGTCATCTGTTGGCATCCTCGGTTGTCCGTCCAGGCAGCTGTAATCCATCGGTCGTCGATACTTTGTGCATAAGCAATATGCAAGCAAGAATTTTCTTGCAAGAGAGATGGTGACGGTGTAGAATTCAGTTTGAATTCTATCCCCTTTGGAAAAGGGCGTTCTAATTGAATTGCTGGTGCGGTAGAGGAAGTATTGAAATCAATACAACGGCCGTAAACTTCCATTGCAAGTCGGGCATAATCTGTAGGTTTGGGAACAACAAGGGCCGTAGGCGATGCCACGAAGTCTAGAGGAATAAGCTGCAAAACAAGCTCTGTAGCGACACTTATTTTCTTATCTGCCAAGCCTTTTCTGTAAAGGACAAAGAGATGCTCAAAAGCTGAGCACATGTGGACCAGCAGCCCGGGTGTTTCTGCATCATACACACAGTAGACGACGATGTTCTTCTCGTGCCCTGGTGGGGCGGAAAGGAGTGCCTTGTTCAGTTTGGCCATTGTCTCCTTGACAATGGCCAGAGTATAGATTTGTGAGCTCTGCTGTGAGTCCATAGGTAATGGCAACATGCCAGAGTCCAGATTTTGAGACTCTAGGCGCTCGTGGGTTCCAAATCTATAAGACTCATAGATGCTTCGCATCTCGTCCAGAAAAATACTAACTCGTCCAGATATGCCTTCTATTGCTGGATGGACACAAACTGCACTGATATCTTTGGGGCCTTGCGATGGCCCAAGTCCTAGATTATCCCAGAACGATACAGCCGAAGGGAGTACAGTGAGATTTGTGTCAGCTCTTCGCACCTCCAAGCGAGGAAGTGGGAGTGCGAATATATGATTTGTCCTGGAATCGTGTGGGAAGTTGGGACCCCTGGGATGCGGTGTTGGCCTCGGAGGCAGACGAAGAGCTTGATTTAAGACAGGTATGCCCTGGATCTCTAGGAAAGAGCGCATGGAGCAGATTGTGATGTTCGTAAGAAACGTCTTTGCGGCATGCGTCAGGCTATGCAGGACTGTTCTTGTGGTATAAAGTTGACTGTCTATGGAGTCGGAGTCGTAACTTGAGATGTTTGGCAATGCGAGGGTGCTTGATACAGCTTGATCCGCGAGGATTTGGGCGGTAGCCATGAACTCAGTATCTGAGAGAATGGTAGGGTATATCGCTTGTATAGGAGATCTAATGTATGGTGCCAACGACCAGTCCGCAGGTTCTGTCCCAAACATAGGAGAAGTATCTCCTGTGCTAGAGCATGGGGTGCCTACAGACTGGTCTTGATCAACACAGAGCGCCTGAAAGGAGGACGCCACGGATCCTCCGTCAATAATTTCGCCGCCGCGTTTTCTCTTCAGATTGGATTGGAGCGCCAGAGTTGGGCCGTCGGTGCTTTGATTTGTGTCATCAAGTTCTGAGGCCGGGCTCGTAGCATCGGATTCGATAGCAAGATCCAAGTCTTGGACCATAGGGTCTCCCTCATGATCAACATCATCTAGGCTGAACATTTGAGCGAATTGCGGTGTGCGATGTCCATTGACTTTCGACTTTTTCCGCCTCTGCATGTATTCCGTCTTGGGTATATCAAGTACGGGAGTGTTGAGACGTAAGTTATTTTCCACATACCCGAACCGTCCATTAACCCCATACTTGTCATCAAGTGCGAGTGAGGTCGAGTCGAACTCAACTTTGTTAAAAGCGCTGGCTCGCCTTGGTTTTTTTGGGTTTGTATATTCCTCTGATCTTTTTCTGCCCAGGCCTCCTTTGGATAAAAGCTTGAATACTGCCTCCTTGTCAAAAGTTTGTTGAACATGGGATTGCGGTATAGGGGGCGTCTTAAAGACTATTTGCTTCTCTTCAGGATGAGGGCTCTCTTTCTTGACAAGCTGTTGAGCTTGCTCTGTGCCCAAACTATTTTCTTGGCCAACGTTATCACCAACATGGCGAAGATCTGCAAAGAAGTCTTTGCCAGGTTCCGTATGATCGTTATTCTTTCGATTATTGGCTGGTGCCGCAGGGTCAGATGGTTCTGACCTGCTCGGTGCAACGAGTGTGTCGGCAACATCAGGATTTTGAGTCGTTGGTAAAGCATCCGGCTCATCGAAGAAATTAAAATCAGCATCTGTGATGTCTGTATCTCCAAATAGATCGCCCCCAATATCGCTAAAAAGATTATCATTATCATTACCGCTCTCGCTATCCTGGAAGTGAACGTTCGGCTTTGTCGAAGGCTGACGACCATCTGCTGAATCCCATACCATAGCATCGCTGTTGGAGGTACGGTTTTGTGCTCGTACTGTGTCGGCATCGGCCGTAAAAAAATGATTTGGATTTCCAGGCGTAGATACTGTTCCGTCGAAGGACGGTGTAGCCCCAACTGGCTGTTGAATAGCATCAGGAGGTGTAGGATATATTGCACCAGCATTGCTTCCTCTGCGCAATGCGGCGGGAGAGAAATTGCTCGTAAGCAAAGCACGAGAGTCCCCTTCGATTTGCTCACGCGATTGAGCCTCTGCTACCTGTCTGTCTTTCTTATGTTTCACAATAGCCCTTGCTCGTTCTTCTTTGCTGGTAAACCATGCTTCTGCAAAGGCTAGGGGATCTAGGCCGCCTGTGATATTGTTTGTGGACCTGTGTAATGAAGAATCCATTTGACGAGCTTGAAAGCAAAGAACTGCCGGCCATGGAAGAGGGCTAAGTTCCCCAATCCACGTAAGACTTCGAGGAAGCCCGGAGTTCTGATGAGAGCTTCCCTGTACAACACGGACGAGGATCCAACCTTCGCTGTCTATCATAGCCGTATCCAGCCCTTTGCTGCCGAGCCACTCTAATAAGCTCGATTTCCACGCTTTAATGGATTTGCTACTGAGATTGAATCGTGACTGGTCGGAAGGACTTAGGGGTAGCTGGGCAAAGTCTACGGCTGCCGGCATCTGATCTCCTTCCAAGGCGCTGAAGAAATAAGCAGCCTGGCCACAAGGTGCTAGCCAAAGATTAGCGCCTTCACATATATCACCAGAACGACGTCCTAGCTCCGGCATATCGATGAGGCTCCTAAATTCTGGTGCAAGCTCGCAATGCGCCTTTACAACGAGAGTGCCCAGGGATGTGAGACTTATGTCTAGTGTCGCAATACTGATGGTCGCAGTTCTCATGGGAAATGCCTTTTCTCGTCGCAGTGCATCTGACAATGGAGTGACAACTAGTGTTCTTGAGTTGAGAGGGATGTAGCTGTGATCGCGACAGAGGAAATACATCATTGATTCAAGTACAGCTGATATAAAACGTTCATGGATCCCTCTCAAAGCATTCATAGAGTCAGGACTGAAGGACGGTTTCGCGCTGGTAGCGGGCGTCGGTGCGTCTTGGGGCGTTTGCGCACCATTGGCTTGTACAGCTTTGTTGTTCACTCCTTGCACATTCCGGAGTGTGTTTTCGAGCGATGAGGACGGAGATGAGCTATTGCTGGACACATTGTAGCTGCTCGTCGGTACATGCTTGCCTGATAACCTGGAAGGCTCATAGATCCCACGCCCCCTGGAAACGACTGTCCCTTCCCTTATCTCAGAGGTCGCAAGTATGTCTGCATACGGTTGTATATCTGGTGTTGATGCTGTTGATCGAAAATGCCATATTCCAGGCTTGACTGGGTCGCAAAGCACTAGGGCACCCTTCTGTCGCCATGATGCCTCAACTCTGCGCAACTGAAGCCTAGGATCTCTCGAGATATCTTTGCGAGCCTCGAAGAATTCGTAATGGATTGAAGCGTAGTTATTCTGAGGTAATGCGTCAGAGCAGAACATACAGGTGCTGTACAGTGACTTACAATAGATATCACGTTTGTAGCATATTCGCCGGGCTCCATGTCGTAGCCCAGTGCGCCTCATTGATCAACGGATTGCAGGATGTTCCCAAGACCCCAAGATGATACACGGAGCTTGGTCACCTGCGTTCAACTGCTGTTGATGGAGCAATGATGTATAAGATCTCGTGTTGGTTGAATGCGTGTCCAGTGTGGGATGCGCTGGGCTCCATCTCAGCAAGGAGAGTCGGATGGGCAAAGAGACTATCTGGACGCATGCAGATGGATAGAGAGCTGGCGCAAGGCCTAAAGTTATATTCGTTGTCGCTGTCGAGCGCGAGTGAATGCACAGCAGGAGCACGCAACGCGGTGCAACGAACGGGGTTTTTACCGCACAACCGACTTGGGCGTCAGATCTGAGGATTAGGCTCGGCCATTTTGAGCCTAAGGGATCTATCTTACAGAAACTTCTGAGAGCGTATTTACGTATTTACACGCCAACAAGGACAAAGAGACTTCGCATCTGCGTAGCCGGATATCTTTTATTATTATTGCATAAAGCCACGCCCGTATAACAACGGCTAAGACATTTCTGAGGGTTGCGACACAATCCAGACAATCTGGGGTGGTGACTAAGGTAACGAGTAAGGGTATCTGGAGTACGCGCCTACGCGATACAGTAATCGTAGCTCGGCTGCTACCCGCCGCTAAAGTGATAAGTTCTGATAGAGAAGAAAAATTTCTGGGTCGCAAAGACCATGAACTTTGTTGTATTCCTTACCTCAGGACCAACATCGTCATCATGAAGCTCACCAACCCAAACGATGTGCCAGTATATACTATATCTGGTGCATCTACGGCACGACCTCTGCCAGACTGGCTTGCTCGCAAGAGGAAGCGCAGTTTGAAAAACGACCCCGAATACGCCAATCGAGTGGAATTGCTACAAGATTTTGAATTCGAAGAAGCCAGCTCATGTATACGGGTCAGCGATGATGGGGAATGGGTTATGAGCACTGGAACATATAAACCACAGATTCACACACATTACCTGCCTCATCTCTCTCTATCCTTCGCACGTCACACTACCACTCTCAACCACTCATTTGTTCTATTATCCTCGGATTACTCGAAATCCCTCCATCTACAGACCGACAGGCGGCTCGAATTCCATACACCAGGAGGTTGCCATTACCAGACGCGACTGCCAAGGTATGGCAGAGATCTTGTGTACGACAAACACTCGGCAGAGGCGTTGGTGCCTGCAGTTGGCGTCAACTCGGATGGCCTTGGAGAAGTATATCGGTTGAACCTTGAGATTGGAAGATATATGAAACCATTTCAGATTGAGGTTGGAGGCGATGATCTTACAACTGCTGGCGGCGGAGCTTTGCAAGGTGGTATAAATACCGGCAGTGTCAATTGCGCCGCGATTGCTGAGGATAGCCATAATCTTTTGGCGTTCGGAACTTCGATAGGCACAGTGGAGTTCTGGGACCCACGGTCAAAAGCCCGCATTGGTATGCTTGCGGGCCAGGAAGGTGGAATTACGGCCCTCGATTTCGACAGATCAGGCTTATCACTAGCTACAGGCTCGTCCGAAGGCCTTGTTCAGATTTTCGATCTCCGAAGACCTGTGCCAATTCTCCGAAAGGACCAAGGATATGGTTATCCAATCAAGACTTTGATGCATATGACAACATCCTCACAGGAGAAAAAGATTCTATCGGCAGACAAGCGTATCATTAAACTTTGGGATGCTACAGACGGTACTGCTTGGACCTCAGTTGAACCGGCAGTCGATATTAATTCTGTCGCTTGGTGTAAAGAGAGTGGAATGATCCTGACCGCCAACGAGGGGAAGCAACAGCATGCATTCTTTATTCCACAGCTTGGTCCAGCTCCCAAATGGTGCTCGTTCTTGGATAATATGGTTGAAGAAATGGCAGAAGAAGCACCTACTGAGACATACGACAACTACAAATTCTTGACTTTGCCGGAATTGAAGCAGCTTAATATGGGTCATCTTGTGGGAACGACAAACCTTTTGCGACCATACATGCACGGATACTTTGTTGCTTCCAAACTATATGAGCAGGCCCGCCTTATTGCCAATCCTTACATTTGGGATGACGAAAGAACCAAGAGAATCAAGGAGAAGGTGGAGAAGGAACGCGCAAGTAGGATCAGAGGAGGGAAGAAGGTCAAGGTCAACCAGAACTTGGTTGATCGAATGCTTAAGAAACAAGAGCGAAGGGAGAAAGTTGATGATTCCGCTGGTATCTTGGGCGATGACCGTTTTGGCAAGCTTTTCGAGGACGAAGATTTCGCAGTTGATGAACGAAGCAGGGAGTTCCAGGCACTCAATCCCAGTACCAAGGTTGGACAAGCCGCGCCTGCAGCCCAGAAAGATAGTGGAAGCGGCACAGAGGATGAGGACGATGAAGGCAGTGCGTCAAGGCCCAAGCCCAAGCCTGAGATGCGCATCTCATCTTCTTCATACAAGAAATCTGGTCACCAAAGTCGTGACAAGGCACTTGGCTCTCGTGTCCAGGGAGCTGGGCGTGTTAGCAAGAATAAAGCGGATGTCGTTGGTGAGCGCCAGGTGACATTTGCGCCTGCTAGCAAAAAACAGGAAGAGAAACCGATTCCGGTTCGTCAAGGAAGACGCGATGATGGGAGACGAAGTGCAAGTGGAAATGTTTTCCGAAAGCTATAAGCAATGCAATCAATTCATACTAAGAACTCCACTACGGACAAGACGCCATACTCCAGAGCTTGATCGTTCTCGACACAGACCTGCTGGAAAGAAAACCACAGGTATCAGCTATTACCTCGACACCTGTATCATCTTCGGAACTTTTTCGCCCAACCAGGCTTTTTCTGTGGTTCCAACATCTCAAAGGACTTCATCTTGCGGCCACTCCCCTTTTCGATATCAGTACTGACGCTTCGGGGCGTTGGCGGTGCTTCGTCGATCCTTTGAAGCCCCCTTGAGTTCCGGACATCTTTAGGAAATGTCATCCTTCGTGGTGTTAATGCCGTGGCTACCCTTTTCGCTGACCTGCGAATTTTCTTCCGGACTTCCCATGATCTTTTCTTTGCTTGCCAGAACAAGATAGATGAAGCAACTGGAAATATCAGCATAGCTGGTCGTCTGAATGAGTTATTGGAGGACCTACTTCCAAAGACAACTACTACAACAATTACTACTATGACCGCAACAATACCTGCTCTGGACAGTTGAATGCCACCTGAACTTGCTCCAGACGCTCCAGCATCACTGTTTACTCCGTTGCCACTCTCAGTCGTATCTCCAGGAGCTGCTCCGCCGCCTGGCTGTTGAGGAGTGGTTGTGGCAAGGGCCGAGAAGAAGGATGCAACGGAACTTGAGGACATTGCTGGTGTTAAGGAGACGGAAGTCGCTGCCGCGGTGGATTGTGAAGTCGTGATGCCTTGTGCTGTAATTTTATGGAGATAGAAGAGGTTCAGCATCAAGCTGAGGAGGAGAATAGCTCTCATAATGAAAGAAGATCGCACAGATTCCACTGAAACACCTTAACGCCCGGATTGAGAGCAAATGTGATATGATCGAAAATGGCGTGCAGTGATGTGTGCTTGTAATACGTTGTGGCTGCAATTGTGATTGTGAAAGAGGAAGACGGCACTTATTACCTCTGGGCGCTCTATTTCTGGCCGATAATTGGGTCCAACATTGGTATGCAGCTCTAGTCCCTCACATATTATGAAACCTCCGTATTCTTGGGGTGGCCACAACGGTGATCTTGTACCGTCTTCATTGGTGAGAAGAGTCTCGGTACTGTTGATGCTCAGCGCGTATATTCCTTGAGCTTAATTTGGCAGCCAATTAACGGCCTTGCCGGGTTTTCGGTTTTAAACGACGGCGGCACTCATCATCTCCTCACCTCCCATCTACAATATTCACCTCTGAGCTGCAACCAACAGTCCAACAAGTACCGCGACTGACATCCATAGCACTTCTCTGGCTCGCTTGAGACTCGGAGTATGGACCTTGAAACGTATGACGGCCGGCTGACTGCAACCCACGATCTGCGGCACCGGAGAACTGGTTCCTAAGCGCCCATGTGCTCCCGTTCATGTGATGGACAACACATTTAACCCTGGTCGCCAAGTATCGCAAGCAGTCATAAATTGCATCATTGGCGCTTGAGTTGCTGGTATGGCCTTGGCGCCCTCGATTCCAGGGAGCGTGGAGGATCTATGTATGAATACACGATACGGCAGGTTTCTTGTGTCATAAATGGTCTTGCAGCTCCCAGAATAGACTCTCATCGATCTGTAGTCCATACAGTAGGGCTCATTAGGTATGTAGTACAAAAGCTTTGCAATCTGAGTGTGTGGCCTAGTAGTCGGCAGCCAAATCGAAGTCATAAAGCTATGTCGACTTACCTGTTCCTACGTCCAGCCTTGTTCTGCGTAGTAGTAATTTATGCCTCAGGAGCTGCGCCAATGTCTGTTATACTCTCCACTGATTGATCTTGTGCTCCTATATGTCATCGGAAGTCGGCCATACGTCTGACATGGCTTCAGGACACAATAAAGTAGCCGATACTTATCAATGACATTGTATAATTTGTTTACAGTTTTAGTTCTTACGTCATTTCAATGTCCAGCTTCAATGAGTTTGCATTACTTTCATGATCAAGTGCTTTTTGGTACCACTTTTGATTGGTAAGATCAAGCCAGGTCAACTGCAAAGCGATTGTGAATCGTTGTCGACATGCCTATATGAAGGCTCAATAGAATCTTCAAGTCAAATTTGTTTCAAATAGCAGAAAGCCTGATAATAGTCTGGTGCTTGGCATAAGTGTATGCCAAACACATTGCTGGTGCCACTTGAATGAATGTGGATACCTCACACTCAGTGCATGAAATTATTTGAATCCTGAGTCGGGTCTTAGATTTAAGGAACCTTTTCGCTTCATGGATTCATCAATTATGGTGTTGTCAAAAAGCCAAGCTAGCGGCGTCCGAAACTCCGGGAGCAGGAACTCATACACAAACTCATCTCCATGCCTTACTTCACCTCACTCTTACTACTGCACATCCGAGAAGCCGAATCCCGTGCCTCGTAGATAAAACCACGAGAGCTCCGAGGCGTACTTTAGCAGAGCTTTACGTACGACAGGCACGACGAATATCACCTTGGTATTGAGGTCCCTTCACAGCTTGTGTGTTAGTCTAGTGCAAATCGCAAGACTCCGACGTTCTCCCCCGAGCGATCAGTACGTAAGCCAAAGCCAACACTCCGTGCTCAAGCTACATTCTTGGATGATAGCACATTTGAAAAGAGCCTTTAAACTGATGTCCGATAGTTCTCCGGGACGAGCGCTGACATGAACTGCTCTGAAGAGAAAGGAAGCCAGACTGTGGCCCCTTTGCAAGATAGGCTACCTGCTGTTGATATGGATGCCTACGTGAGCGAGGATACACGCCAGGAATTTGAACAACACGAACAGAATATTGTCAAGCCTGAAGATCTTCCACAAAATCATCGAGCCGTACCTACACTCTCCTCATATCAAGAAAACGACCCCCTTAAAGACAATTTGAAAGACATACGAAATAATGCAACAAATGATTCGTTGGACCCTAGTAGAATTCCTTATTCGAAGGATTCGGAGGTCCGGCATGTTGAGCTTGAACCACAGACGCAACAAGGCAGTCTCCAGAGCAGATTTAAAGAGACCCAGCTTGATCCTCTTGCCTTTGGAACCAAACCTAAGCACCTCTCTGAAAAGAAGGGCTTTTACGAGAAAGAGAACATGCATTCAGCCTCTCCAGGACAACCTATGGACTCGATTACCCAAGAAAGACACACCATTCCGGTCTCACAAGAACAACACTTTGTCCCGATTTCTCGAGAAGAACCTGTATCGCCAGCTTCACAAGAGCACCATGCCGGAATAGCTTCGCCAAATCATACTAGAGTCCCATTTTCCCAGGAAGGATATAAAATACCAGCTGCTCAAGAGCAATCCTTCAGAGTTTCTACCCAAATTCAACCTCATACAAACTTACCTACGAGTTCCACAGGCAACAAGTCTCTCAAGGCTCAATTTGGAAAGCTCCCAACCCAGGAAGTTGCTGTACAGCAGATCCAAGGCTCTTTCAAATTTGAGGAACGCGTTCAGACTGGCATCAAACAGATACACCAAGTATCTCAAGAAAACTTGTCTAGTCTCGGCTATTTGAAAGAAAACATTTCTGGTCCATCTATAGCCCGTGCGATGCTGCCACTCTGTAAGTGCCAAACTAAGGTTTCTTTCTACCTCTTCCTTTATTGCTGACTTATCACTAGACCAGCAAAGTACCTCATTTGTAAGCGCAGCACCAGAGTCTGCACCCTCGCATCATAGCCTTGGCGCACCATCCCGAGTTCTGGAACCAAGCCTGGTGCAAGTTCAAGGTTCAGATTCGAAGGGAACTGCTATTCAAGAAAGTGGAACACCTAATGGGGATCAGAAGTCTCAGAAAAATTCTGCAGATGTACCACAGCATATAATGAACACAACGCCACCATGGCCAAAGCAGAACGGTACTTCAGTAGTTCGGCCGCCTCCATTATCCCGTAAGGCAGTGATTGAGGTGAGGAGTGAGGCTGCTTCCAGGTACGTACCCGATTTATTCATTAATGTACTTACTAATGCTCTCGCAGATCACCAAAGAGAATCATGTTACCGTCCCAGAGAACTTTTCTTGCACAAGCCAAAGGTTATTCTTCTGCGAGTGATAAATCAAACACGCATGGATCGGGGCGCCCTGTCAAACACCGCAGAAGACGAATAAGCCGGCCCCTAGAATCTCTTATTTCAGACACGAAACAGAAAGAGCCAGAAATCGACGACGTAACGAACGCACAGCTGGAAGTGATAAGGCAGTCTTCTGCAATTACGCAAGAACCTCTAGCCCGACACTCAAGATTTACAGAAGACGCTGGCGAGGAAGCGGGTCTCTCGAGTGCTGGCAATGTCGGTTCAGGTGCTAACAACAAAAGAAACGACGAGAGGAATGCCGGGAGAACGAAAGTGACCCAAGAATATTCTCCAATTCAGTCGGACCTCGATGTGAAACTTCCTGCATCCTACAAAGCTGCACCCGACGACACTCCAACAAGCAGTGTTATGAGACAACTACTTTCTGCAGCAGATACCAAACCACAGGAGGCCCCCTACTTTTTTGATGGTTTTGTGCCAAAAGAACCACAAAACATCGGTTTAGTCAAAGAAGGTATTGCGTCGGGGAAAGAGAATCGCCGAAAAGTTTTTCATCCGGGCTTTGGTGATGTCGACCAGGCCACAGATCTACGCAGTAAGCTACAAAACTACGGCAAAGGTGCTCATGAGCAGGGGAAATTATTCCAAGACCTTTATGCGCACGCGCAGGCTGTATTGGAGAAATCCAAGTTGATAGAGGAAGATAATATCAGGCTAGGCAGCCTAGGACAACAATATCTTTCAAAGCTTGAAAAAACCAAGACAGCGCTGGAGCTGTCGATTGATTCCAAGAAATTGATGAGAGAACAAATGGCACACCTGCAGGCACAATATAAACAAGTTGAAAAGATGGAGGCGTGCGCTGTGACACGTTGCGAGCAAGTTGAAAAACGAGAAGCTGCTCTGATAGCAAAATTGGACGAAAATGAAAGGACAAGCCTCCAGAAAACCAAAGAATATAAGGAGGATTTTAACAGAAAGATTCGTGAGCAGAAGTGCATTCACGAGAAGCAACAGACCGATCTCAACACCCTGACCACTCTCTGCCAAAAGCTACGCGAAGAGATAACTTCCTTGAAGCAAGTTCATGTCGATGCCAAGTCCAAAAACTTGGAGCAATTGATAAATGAGCTCAGAGTTGATCTGAAACAGAGAGAACAGGAATCTGACAAGGAGAGAACAACCGCGGATCTCCTTCAAAATACCTTGAACGAGCTTACTAAGAAGCATAACGATCTTCAGAGATTGCTTGAGCAACACCGTGCAAACATATCTAAAGATCTAGGCGGAGAAGACGGCGCTTTTGCGAATATCATGAAAAGAGAAGCTGTGACCAAGGAACAGTAGGCATCTGCACCGTCTTTCAACGCGCTGGACTAACCGCTGCAGTATAAATGAAATATCCACTATGTTGAGCTCATTGAAGGCCCTAGATCCTGCAAGTCGCAAAGAACTCATAAAACATATTGAAAGCGTCGCTACGAGGTTTGTGATAATCTCCAAGATATAAGTTCTTTACTTACAAGGCTATAGGGTCGAAGCAAGGCTGCAAGACAATGAAACTAGGTTTACCAAAGTCAGCGAGAACCAAGTTGGCCAGCTTAAACAAATTCAAGTGGATTTAACTAGTCTGCGTTCCGGCCTTGAAGAGCAGACCCAACTCAAGGATACTATTACTGAGCTACGCGAAGCGAAATCCGACGTGTCGGCATTGCTAATTGCTCGCGAGAAAGATTTGCAAAGCATGACCGCAAGAAATCATGACTTGAGTGGAGACCTGGTGCATTTTCAAAGCCAACTAAGCGCGAAGACAAAGGAGCTGGAGATAGCTCGTGCTTTGCCTCCTGACAACTCAATTGTGATGGCTCAGCTACAGGAGCTAAAACTATCAAATAGCTCACTGAAAGAACAGATTGATACTGCCAATGCAGAGAACTCTCAACTAAAGAAAGAGATAGATGCTGTTCACAAAGCCTCTGCTGTAGCAGAACATCAGACAGCGTGCCTTCAAAAGCAATGTACTGAAGCTGAGACAAAGATACGGATGTTCGCTGCGGAAAAGAAGAGTATGCAAGCAGCACAACAAAAGAGAATTGATGCAACCAAGCAAGATATGGCTCGAAAGACAGCTGAACAGCACGAAGAAATGAAGAAAAAGCACCTAGTTACCATCATGAATCTTGAGCAAGCTTGTGAGGAGGCCAGCCTCCAAAAAAAAGAGACTCTTAAACGATTTCAAGCGGCTCATGAAGTCAACATGCAAGACTCTATTACCATCGCAAATCTCAGAGCTAGAGTTGAAAATCTTCAATCTTGTGTAGGAGGGTTAGAAGAGAAACTTGCGGGCAGACACGAGGCGTATGACTCCTGCCTTGAGTTTATAGAAAGGTGTAAAGAAAGACTGGATATCCTCTACCATGAATTCCAGTCTCTCCGAAGAGACAATCTGGCTGCAGCTGAAGCTCAGGTCCAGTTTGATAAGGCATCGAATCAATATCAAGTGCGGTTAACAGAGCGAGATGCGGTTGAAAATGAAGTCTTGGACACCATTGCAAAGCTTGAACAGGATACAATCCAGTATTCTAAGAAATTTGGTATACTCGAAGGATATCTAAAAAGCAAGAGTTTTATCCCTATGGACGAATCAGCGGATGCATGGTTGGCAAGTTTGTCTTGTCAGCAGACACTACTGAAATCAGCGATCCCGAAGGTGGAAACATTTGAGAAAGCGTTCGATCAAGAAGCAAGTGAGCGCAAAGAAAGCCACAACCAAGCTTTACAACAAGGGAAGGTGAACAAGCCACCTTGTGCCCCGAGAATGTCGCAGACTGCAGGTGTGCGTGCTCCCGTAGAACGATCCAGGAATGGGAATCTCAAGCAGCGGTCTGGTGTAAAGGCTGGGACTGGACTTGAGTCCAAACCGGTCGGTTCTACCACTCGCAAACACTCGGCAAGAACAGTATTCAAGGGCCCAAAAGGATTTGGTGCAGTGATTGGAGCCAAGCTCGGAAGTCCAAGCAGAGAAATGCAACCCAGTGCTGCGCGTAGGTCTTCTGAACACAAGCAGCAGTTTCCCAATCCAAAAAGCTCACCGATGCCTGGTGCCGCGAAACGAAATTTTATACCTACTGCAGAGCAGCTTGAGAGTGAACGACCAGCAAAAAGGCAACGATCCCGGAAGTTTAATTAGCAGTTTCTGAGAATGTTGCATAATGCGAATGCATCTTGTCGGTGAGAGACTGACCGTTGAGTTATCAGGATGGTTGTCCTTATGGTGAAACATTTTCCAAACAAGTATATTTTTAACTGAAGGCAAGAATGAATATTACCAAGGCATCACGATCATCCAAGGTGGCAGGTATTTCAAAGCTGTATCATTCATATGATTGCTTGTTGCGGAACTGTTGAAGGACTGTTATTTATAAAGGGAAAATTTGGGACTGTGGTTACTGATGTAGCTATGTTATGAGGAACATTTTGCTGACAACCAATAAGTATTTATTGAGGAAATTTGCTACCAAATACGCCATTAATAGCTTTGAAGCCCCTCAACATATTGAATAGAATGTGATTTTGCCGTGGCCCTTATAACGCCTTCCTAATGCCTGCTTATTGGTACAATGCTCCTACCCGCAACTTGTATACATCAGATATTCACCGTAATCAGACTTTCACGTCCAAAGAAGCCTGACAAGCACTTCCCAGATCTCCTAGCCAGATTCAGGTATCGTATGAATGAATCGGTTTTGCAAGTGTCGCCACTCTTTTGCCGTGTCGTATCTTCGTCCACATCCACGTCCACGTATTATGAACGCTCACCACTACTCCCCACTTCTCTGTATCTCTGTTCCTCTCATGAGCCCCAACCAACCCTTTCCTGGCATTATACCGCCAACCACACCATGGCTCGATCATGCACCCAAAATCTACCGTCCACCTCCTCCACGCTTCTGCTCAAGGAAAAGGACCTTCTTCCTCACTGTTCACAGAATCCACATTAGCCATTGCAAATCACCCTCCCTCAACCCCTCCCTTGCCCAGCTTCTTGTCCTCACCCCAGAGATCCGAGAAGGAAAGCCCGCCGGGCCGGGAAAAAAGAAGAAACGTACCAACTGGATCATACTTCAGCATGCTCAAGGGCCGGTGCGTTCGGGGCCGGATCAGCGTCTTGTAGTATCCCGTCAAGGCCATGGAGACGATGCGCACGGCGATGGTTCGTGATTTGGCTGTCGTGGTGAGTTAGCTTGGGGTTCTTGAGCTTGGGGTCTTTCTTGGGGTGCTTGGGTGGAGGAGTGGAGGATTGGTAGTTGCGAATGGGTAGATTGGGTTGGAACGGTAGGTACCTTTCTTGGCCATTTTGATTGAAGCGCCGGTTGGAGCAGGTATTGAGTTGGGATGGTGTCAATGGGAGAGCTAAGCTTCACTGTCGTCTGGCGCGACTTTTGAGGAATTGAATTTCTAGCGATGCGATGCTGGGTTTGCTGCCTGGGTGCCTTAGGTTTAGCTTGACATTGATGTTACGGAAAGTGTTCACGTGACACCAGACCTCTGATGTTGAGCGAAGAGGTGAACTAGTTTTTAATTCTCTGAATAGCGTAAAGAATCATGCACCATTGACCCAAGACTGAAATAGTTGTACTCAAGATTGGACCTTTTATTTATTTCTGTGCTCGAATCATCAAAAGCTTTGTAGCTCAGCTACAGCTTGGTATCTCTCCTGATCACATAGCAACTGCTCCACTATGAAATATCTCTCTTGCTTTTGTCAAGCAACATGCATCGAAAAGCTACATCCGATACCTGTAGTTCAAGACTACAGAACCAATCTGCATCTACTAGTTCTGCGCGTAATTCAAGACCTTCATGGCCCAGCTTTACACTCTCATCTGAATTCATTCATGAACTCCTCGTGAAACTTCGTGATACGTCCAACCCACTCGGTACCAGGCGCCAAGAAAGTAGTTCGGAAGTGAAGAGTGTTCTCCTTCTGCCCAAATCCTGAACCAGGAACGACACACACTCCAGTGGCATCGAGGAGACGGGAGGCGTAGAACTCATCCGGTGACTTGTTCTCCTTCTTTGCGGCTTCGACGGCCTTGTCTGGAACAGTGATAGTTGGGAAGAGGTACATAGATCCCTGGGTTGCATTAGAGGAATTCTGGATAGTGCTTATGTATAACTTACCTGGGGCTCGTCGCACTCTACACCTTCCATCGTCTTGAAAGCTTCATACAATGCCAGAGCACGCTTCTGAAGACCCGTGAAGATACCCTCATATTCTTGCTTGTAAAGCTCGTAACTTGGCTCTCCCTCTTTTGGTGGGTTGACCATCAACTCAACCAAGCACTGACCAATGACTGGTGCACACAAGCTGATACTGACGAACTTGTAAATCTGCTCCTGAACTTCAGGATCGAAGCCGCAAAGTTCAAAGTATCCACCGCGGTGTCCACACTCACCAACCATTCCCTTGGAGACACTGTGTAGCGAGGCGAGCTCAACATACTTGTACTTCTCTGGGTCCTCCTGCTGCACCTTTCGGAGAACTCCCTTGAAACTATGGAACTTACCCTTGAAAACGTTGGTTTGGTAAACTTCATCGGCCATGATAACAAGCTTCTCTTGAGCAGCAAAGTCGATCACAGCCTTGACGTCCTCTTCGGAAAGACTTGCTCCAGTTGGGTTACCTGGGTTGATGATGACGATTGCCCGTACGTCCGTGCCCTCTGAGACTGCCTTCTTGTGTGAAGTCTTAATTGCCTCAAGATCTGTTCCCCAGTTCTTGGATTCATCGAGAAGGTATGGTACGCACGTAGCATTCAGGACAGAGAGAGAAGCTGTGTAAAGTGGGTATTGAGGGATGGGAACCAGAATTCCAGTCTGAGGACCAGCACAGATGATGTGGAGGAGGGTATTCACTCCGGAAGAAGCACCAGCAGAGAGGTAGATATCGTTGGCCACAGCTGGGAAGCCATCACGTCCTATGAACAATTAGCATGACTTTCTTGCAACGTAGGCAATGCTACTCACGCTCAATGAACTTTGCAACGCTCTCCCGAATAGCCTTAGCACCAGTACTGTCACTGTAAGCTCCGACACTGCCCACTTGCTGCAACAGCCACTTGGCACGCTCGATGACATCCTTCTTGTATCCGAATGCCTCCTCGAGAATCTGCTCCTTCTCCAACAAAGCAGGGTTTTCCAACAAACTGAGGACTTGTCGGAAGAAAGAAATTGGCTTCTGGTCAAGCTGCTGAGGATTTCCAATGTTGGCTGCAATGACCTGGTCAAAGGGCAGATTTGCCTGCTGTCCCTTGCTCAGTTGATCTCTGTAGGTCTGGGATCTGACGGCCAGCTCTCCTCGCACAGCATATTTGGCCTCCTTGACGTGAGGATTGATGTTGTTTATGTTCAAACTCCGGAGAGTGGCGGTGGAAGACATTTTTCGTGCAAAGATGGCGGGGTACGACGAAGTGGTCTGACGAGGGGATAGGGTTGTGTTGTCTAGGAAGTTCACGCCGTTAGATCAGAGCTTAAGTAGGCACCATTTTCAAACACAAGGGTGAGTCAAACGTAAGACCCTCTCACACTGGCGGTGGAAGACCTTCAAACAAAAGCTTTTCAAACGAACAGCATTGCAGCGCTTCCTTTGACCCCACAGCCTTGCAGGAAGAGCGGGGGGCAAATGGAAGAGCCCGGCTCCGAGATGGGCATGCCCGCAACGAGAAGATTCAAGACGGGCCAGACAAACAGGATGGATTTCGGACAACCCCACGTACCTGTTGCAAACTGTGCAGACCAGACGACGGGAGAAGACAGTCGCTGGGGGGTTCTGCAGGATGAGGCGCGACCGATAAGACGACTGGATGACGCAGCGAGCATGTTGGGCGAATTCGCCTGCGGCAGCCACGCGCTGAGTCGGGCTCTGGAAGCTTGAGCTGGGACCAGCAAAAAAAAAAAAAAGGGCCACAAGAACCCTGTGGTAAAGCAACGAGCTTGTCGCGGCTACGCACACAGTGGAGAGAATTTTCCGATCTGCAGGTGTGCGGCGACAATTGGACTCAGATGGGATACAGAAGGGCTGTTGTCTCCCGTGCGAAGGGTTGAACACAATGAACAGATTGGTGTTGAGGAGTCAGGAGTCAGGAGTCAGCAATGATTTTTCGCGAACGTGCTTCTCCAATTGGTATAGCCACGATGATGATAACGGCAGATAAGAGCCACGGGCCCCCCGATCATGGCCGTCCTCGTGGCCTCCTGGTGCTTGTAACGGCGTCGACCGAAGGCCGGAGGAAAGAAGAGGCTTGCTGCAGTGGGAAAAATATCTGCGACATGGACATTGACAAGATCGGGTGGCCACCGCAAGTGATCAAAAAAGTTATCGTTCGCGCATCTCACCAACAGCCTCCCACTCTCGCGGTATGCCGGCGTCGCCGTGAGCTCGTGAGTAGTGACTGAGTGGTTGTATGAAGTCTGCATCCACTCTTGGTACCTTGCAAGGACTGCAGATGGGTAATGGATTTTAGGGTTTCTCTAGGTACCTCATGTCCCAAAGTGCTGGGATTATATGCGGCCTGCAAGGCTGTGGCAAGAGGAATGTTTGCACCTCTCGGTACCCTAGTGTACCTAGGCCCAAGCAGACTTGGTAGCATTACGTGCATTACTACTTGACTTTGAAAGCCTGCTTCCGTGTCCTTCCCAGAAACAGACAATCTTTGCCTCACTTTTCTGCCCCGCTGTATCTGCGGCACTGCCATGGGGGTTCGTCGCGTCGTGCGAACAACTCATGCGCGAGAGTCGTTCCCCTGCAGGAATCTCCTGTGCTCACTATACCGCTGAATATCAATGATAGTATACTTGGTACAATTCGACGATAACTTGCTTCCGGTGAATCCCAGACCTGTAAACGCTTCTGAGGAAGGCTACCGGCTGTGTTCGACTGCACTGGCACCGCATGGGGCCTTCTTTCCGCCAAGCGACGGGCGCGTGAAGGAGAACAACCAAGAGGATAGATAATTTGCAATTAGATATTTAAAGAGATGGACAGTAGGTAAGAACAATAGCCGCTTTCTAGGAATTGACATTGTACTGTCAGCTGCAGACAGGCGTGGATCAGTCTATGACCTTCCTATCAACCCTTTACCACCGCTTGCTATTATCTTGCTTCTCCTCTCCCGTTCATATCGTTTCACTCCCTGCCCTCGAGACCTTGCTCCCCGGCAAACTCTCTAAATCCCTCAATAGGTTCCCCAGATTGTCCACAAGGGGCGGGAGCGGTTCCTCCAAGACCGGGAAGTTACTCCTATAGATATCCCTCGCCAACCTCAAAACTCTATCCGTAGCATGTAGCGGCACGAACTCAAGCCCCCCATCTCTGGTAGCTACAAGTCCGGGGACGCCCTCATTGCTACTTAGGAAGAGCCGCGTTTGCGGGCTTGCAGCGTCGTTGAGTGTGATGTGTGTGCTGTTGAATTTGGCGGCGGAAGCGGACAGATGGCCTGGGGGTGGAAATAATGAGGTGGTCATGAGTCCGTAGATCCAGACGGTGAGACTCGCGTAGTAAACGGCGATTGCATTGAAGCCGCGAAGACGTGCAGTTGTTACTCGGCGTGCCGCGCGAAGGACTTGGCCTGCGTGCCAGATTGCTGTACGAGACTCTGGGGTTTTGGACCACTGCGTGGTTTAGAAGGTTAGTTTGATTGAGAAATATGGTAAAATAATATCATCCTTACCGCTCTAAGAGCAAAAGCTGCCTGCTTCGCTTCTTCCTCGCCATATTTCCCCGCAAACCGCTGCAAGTCATCCGGGTCTGCATGTAGCAGCATCATCAACAGTTCCGAAAGCATGATGGTTATCTGTGAATTCCTCGTCAAAGAGGGTATGCGAGTTGAAAACTCAGACAGGTCACGGTAAAGCTCTCGATGCTCTGTTATCAAACAAAGCCGATGGGTCGAGTTTGATTCGGGATAGAACCGCTTTGACTGGTGGTATGTCCAGATCTGGCCCCAGTAGCCATGTAGCAACGCCAAAGTGCACAGCTGGGCATCAACCTGTTGCGCAACACTCTCCAGAAGATCAACGTTCTGGATCGCCTCCATGAAAGTTGGAAGCACGCTTGTTGTAGGGGACTGTTGGCGGTGCTTATGGTCGAGATCTCGCCATTCTGTCGCGCTCCTTGCGAGCCAGAGATCTTGAGGCGCAGGGAGTGCAAACTTTAGTTCGGTGAGGTAGATTAAGGGAGGCTTTTGCATGCCGATTGAGGCGTGCGTGTCGTGGATGAAGAGGTGGATTATGAGTCTGGGTTTGAATGAGCGAGCGAAGTAGATCAAGTGAGATGCTTCGAGTCGTGAACGGAGCAACCCAGAGAGATAGCACATACCTTTTGTACGATTCTGCTTCTGCCCATTTCTTCCACTTGGACTCTAGCAGCATTGCTGAATCAGTCATTTCTGGACCGATGGCAGATGAGTTTCTCTGGGACCCAAAGGCACCAGAGCGTCTAATCATCTAAAAGTCATCAGCACGGAATGAAAGTTTGCCATAAGATAAAGTGGATTGGAGAACTGCGACTCTCGAAGATAATGGACCATCCGACTTTTATCTGAAGAAATTGAAATGGTTTCAAAAATCCAGATGTGGATTCTTCTTGCCACTCTAACAGATTGAGGTACAAAATCAAAACTGAGTTTGCAGACCTCAACTATGAGTATGATCTATAGCATTTACTCTTCGTGGTAATTGCAACTTCTAGATAAGCCTCCTTTTGGTAAGTATCTTAAGAGCGGTTCTGTTCCCTAGAAGGTATTCAAGGGTCTCAAGGACCAGAAAACATCTACTAAAGTGTACAAACCATCTTATACATTCCATGCAAGAGATTCCATGATCTACATGCTGAGTTGCTCGTCTTGCAGCTTATCTTTTGGCTGACCCTCGCTTGAAAATCTACAACAAGCAATACCACCAATCGGATACATCTTAAGAATTTACCACAGGGGCAGAAATGGAGAATCTCTATAATCGGTTCAAACACTTGTTTGACAATCTTGCTTGTTGAGTCTTCGATTTTGTTTCAACCACGAGAAATTCAAAATGTTGGTTACATCAAATTCCCACAATAAAATACTCATAATAATGAAGCACCTTAACTTACTACAATAATTGGCTGTGCAAAGCTCTCAGCTATCTCCATCTGCCTTTTAAAGCCACTCCAGAGGCCTATATCAAGACAGATCATAAAGGCTTGCAGCACTTGCAGATTTCGAGTATTGCTGTTGTTTTGCTCCCACTTCATGATTGAGGTGTTAGTTTTCATTTAAAAGGAAGCATTCGGACCATGCTCAACCATTTGTTGGATGGTTCGTGAATTGGTGTACGATCAAGACTCTACTGTCTTGTAATCCAAAACCTAGAGACGGGTTTGCAAAAACTTACCAGGTTAGCAACTGCGTGTCTCACAACTTCTTGTAGTGCAAGACCCATCTTCCAAATAACTGGTTCCGAAATGTGCACCGAGCCAGCTGCGACAACAGCAACTAGTAGTTGCGGTAACATATTTGATGGGTCAAAAGTACCGGTGTGTAGCAAATTATCCGTCTTGAAGCTCTCTTGAGCGAAGAAGACTTGAATAATCGTGTTCAGTAAGGCCAGAGAGGGGAATGAAGGCACTTTGTCGACCGTCTTTCCTATGGAAAATATGACTCCAAGCATCTGATCCCTAATCTTGGAATTGATACAACAGAAAGAAAATTCTGCTATGTTTGTTTCTGGTGAAGAAGGTGTCAATTCTGTGATGCTATCTTCATCTAGTGTTAAATTTGCTTGGTCGTTTAGCGCATGGTCCTTTGATGTTGGTTTGTATAGCCATGGAGATCGTTCAAATGCAGCGTGTCGTTTTGAGACTTCTCTAGGAGTAGACCTGGCATCAGAGTCGAGTGGTTTATTACCACCGTGGTTACCAGATGTGTCAACTTGATAGGCCATTTCAATGCTGTCCAGATCAAGATCCCAGATATTGAACAGATCTTGGCTAAAGTTAGCCGATGCAAATGAGAAATCCTGGTTTGAATTTCCAGAAAGATATGACATGTCGAATGTGTTGTCATAGAACGGAATACTAGCGCTCGCATCACCAGCCACAACATCATGAGCAATAGAACTACCATCGACGACATGGACATGGTCATCTATATCTGAGGGTTGTACTCCAGTCTGGTGTCCTGAGGATGGATAGTCATATTGCCCATCTTGCAATGATGCATGGTGACTAAAATCCATGCCGTCGACATTTGATACCTCTGTGCTAGATGGAGTCTGGGGGTATCGATTCGACGCAACCATCTCGCACAACATTCCTTTTTTTACGCAGCGAGTACATGGCTTGTGGTCCTGGCATTTTGCCTTTGCCGAAACACAACCTACACAAGCAGCAGTTGCGCGATCAGCACGCTCAATGCGAGTGGCGCCTTGTCTATCATGACTCGCCCGATGACGAGATAACAGGTCCGCTCGATTGAAGCTCTTGGAGCAACGGTCACACTTGAATGGCCTTGCATTCTCGTGACTTTTCAAATCTGTAAAAGAGCTTTAGATCAAATTTACGACTTGACATGGGTGTCAATTGGGATACTGACGTCGATTCACTAGGACAAATCAGTTATGCATATCAGACCCGAAATGAACTACAATCAATGCTTACAATGGTCTGCTCTCTCATAGATCCTATTGCAAATCCGACACCGATGTGTCGGAGATGTTTTCGTAGGAGGGGCCGGTGGTTCCGGAGAGGTCTGCCTCGGCGGCTCAGCTAGGGTAGCAACCGGACTCAGAAAACTTGAGCCAATTCCTATGGCATCGCAAAGAATCCTCATGCCACTATCCGTGTGGTCCATTGTTTCCATAGCTCAGCTCAGCTGAGATCAGCCCATATCGATTGCTTCAAGTCCATTTCGTGGAAGCCTCGCAAAGAATTACCGGAAGTGATGCAGAATTGGGGCGGGGAAATGATGGGTTAGCATCCCCTGCTTTGTGGAGACGGAAGCGTAAAACTGCAGTAAGTTAGCTCCAGATTTTAGTGCCGCGGTGGTCACTCTCCCGCCGCCGGTTTGTGGGGGAGGCGACCACATCGTTCCGAAGCTTGTTACGTGGCTATGTATGAGTATGAGCTCGTGGGAGCTGGGCCAGCTGTATCGTCAGGCCATTTTTCTTGAATACCAGCTCTGCACCATTCTCCCACTTCTCCAGTTCAGCACCTTATTGTGTTCCACTTTGTCACGATGCCGTCGGCCACTGCTGTTCCCAGCAAGGCAACGCCTGTTCACTTCTTCTCCCATGGCTCAACCATGATGCTCGGAGAGGAATCAAAATCCGCTACTTACTGGAAGAAGTGCGGCGATGAAGCTCTTCGAAATGGCGTCAAACACGTAGTTATGATGGTACGCACCTATCTATTTACCTTGCATCGCACTTTTACTAATCGTGAAAACAGGGTGCCCACTGGGCAACATTAAACGACGAGATCGAAGTTGCCATGAACCCAAACCCAGCCAAAAGTCCAGTCGCATATGTCGAGCCGTCAAAATATATAGACTACAAACTCAATCCAGATCTTCCCATGGGAGAGCGGTGCATCCAGCTTCTCAAAGACAACGGACTGAAAGCCAAAGCGAATTCGAACATCGACTGGATCCACGACACTTATCTCATTCTCGTGCGAATGTTCCCCGATGGCTGTCCACCAACAACGCTTGTGAGCATGAATGCGCGATATGATCCACACTACCACATCAAAGTCGGAAGTGCACTACGCCCACTGCGTCTTGAGAAAGAAAAGGTTCTCTTCATTGGCACGGGAGGTGCAGTCCATAACTTGTACCGCAATGCTTGGGGGCAAATGCTACTGTACCGAGATAACTTTGCCATGGAGAATCCACCGGAGGCGCCCATGTTGGATTTTAGACAAGAGTTTGAGGATGCTATCACTCAGAATAGTGGGCCAGCTTTGCGGAGGAGCATGACCATGCTTATGAAAATGCCAAACTATAGAGACGCCCACGCGACCGATGATCACTTCATCCCTGCCTTATTTGTTGCGGGCCTGGCTGGAGATAAAGATGATGAGGGAACCGAGACAGTTCTTGGAGCTGAGGATTGGGAGTTGCAAAATATGTGCAATTCTCAATACACGATAGGGTCCTGGTAGTTACTGGTGTTGTTGGGATGAGATGTTTGAAATATGTGTAGCCCATGGCGGAGTTTTGGATGAAATCTATGAAATCTGTTTTTAGCCCATAGCGGCGTATTGATAATCTGTGGGATCACACGGTTGCTTTCCATATGTATACATAAATAAACACGTTCGAATCCCAAGAAGGTTTCGGGGTTTCTGTGCTTGTTTGTTGTGTGTTGATGGATCCGCTGTTCTTCTTTAAGGTTAGGGCAGCTAAAGAGCCCAGCGATCTCAAAAAGAAAGATCAATTGTGTAGATAATCGGCATTGCATTTCAAACATCAAGTTCGAATATTTTACTAGATATATAAAACAAAGAAACTTCTACCCCTCGGACCTCATCCTCGCCTCAACGCACCATATCTCCAAGCTTCCCGGCCCAATCTGTAAACACCATACCCAACACTAGGAAACACAACACAAACCGTGAAACCCAAACCAATTAAGATTCCTTGTTCGAAGAACCCAACAGCATGGCCCGGCTTCTGTCCTGTTGGCTTCAAATCTGCCACAACCAGGTCGATTGCCTTGGTAGGCTCGATAATCTGTGGGCGTGGTTGCGAGAACATGTGCGGTATGTATCTTGGATGAATTTGATGGGGATTCTCTAGCGGAGAGGCAGGACCAACAAGCAACTGTGTCGGGATTTGATTGATGTACGAGACACTTGAGGAGATTTGCTCGCTGAGAAATTTGGCAGATCTGGCATCGCTGAAGTGATAGGCTGACAGGAATAAAGCGTGCGTACGCAAGAAGGACACACTATCGACGAGCCCAGTGCTCGATAGAGTCATGATGTAAGGACCGTCGATCTTCTCAGTGAGAATTGAGCATTTTCTGTTAAGTTCTGTTAGTTTTCTGCAGTCTCAGATATCATATACAGTAGCTTACCTATCTAGAACTTCAATCAGAGTCAATCCCGGCACAGACTTGTATACCTTGACCTGTCCGTTGCTCTCTGCTGACTTGATCTTTCCTTCAATCTCATCTTGCGGTTCAGAAGCAGGACGAGTCTTCTCGCTAGCCAAAGATAAAGCATAAGTTAAGCATGCCTTTCTGAATGCTTCGTAGGTCCAGTTGTTAACAAGGATCAAGTCTGGCGAATATGGAGATGTCCCGTTTGAGAAAAGCCGAGCATCCACAATGCTTTTTACTGCAAGTGATATGTCTGCTGTTCTATCGACTACAGCAACACTCCGGATTGTTGGAGATGATATAAGCTGTTTGCAATTCTTCGATATTGCAGAAGTTTGGTTCACTCGTAGGTTTACTTGCAGGAGTTGAGAGTCTGAGAGCGGAGTATCCGAGACATAGAAGGTATCTTGGTCCAAGAAGGTACCCAACAAGGAAGAAAGAAGTGCGTCTATTGCCGAATTTCCAACCTGTTTCCCAACATGTTATTATCACCATTGTCGTCCGAAAAGGTTCTGCCACATACCTCCAAGAGCACGCAGTTTCCAGCTGCAATTGCGGCAGCTATGGGAGCCACCGCTGAGTAGAAACGGCTGTGCTTTGACAGCCTGATTGCTACAAGCCCCAATCCGACCCTTCTCTCAGTATTATTTACTCCTGTGGTTACCAGATATTCCTTTTTCATAGAACCTTCAAAGTCCAATGTTCTATACGATTTGTTGATGGAGTCCATAGCCAGGACATATTCGATCTCGGCGTCCGAAGCTGACATCGAAGAGCTTTTTGAGATAGCTTCACAGATGGTTTCTTTCTGGACTTTCAATCCTGCGTATAATCCATATAGTTCATTCTGTCTGTAGCGAATGTTCTCCGTCCGCCCGTCTGTAACGGCGGCAAATAACTGTAGAAGTCTTGCGTCGAGTGATTTGGCCATGCTTGAGGAATCTATGAAAACTTTGAAAGCTTTCAGTAAGAGGACAACAAAGAGATCAATCAATGTCGGGTGCAGTCTCAGCCTTCAGCCTTCAGCTTTCAGCCTTCGCACCCTCGCATTTCTAGAGCTGAGCTGCCGGGCTTTAGCTGAAAGGCGGCACCGGACCTTGCGAGCCCCCACATCCCTTGAAAGTGCTCGGCCCCACCCAGCCACGCCTCGATGCGAACCCTACACTGGGGGTTGTGAAGGGAAGACTAACGAGGTAAGGCATCAAGAGCGATTGATATTCCTCCAGGACATCCTCAGCTTTGACAACTCCAAAGGCTTCCTTTCCAACCATCAGCATGGCAACCACGACAGTGACAGCAGAGCAATTAAGCGATGTGCTGCAGGACTATCAAATTCACCTCACAGGTGGCGAAAGCATACCGGCGCAGCAATCACACTCTGCAGTCGTGGGAAATCCTGCCAACTGGCCAACTGACAGAAATCGGATTCCTCCGTATCGACCAATAAACCGACATTTGGATATGGAGCAGCGTCCCCTTGGAAGTAATGCCTTCGAGACTGCTTTCTTGTTTGCCATGTTCAGCGGCGTGGTCGCAAATGCGGTAAGAATGATCTGGTGATTGCGGACAAGTCTGGATCTAGGACTAACACACCATGGCAGTCGATTGCGAAATTCTGGGGAAAGACCCTGGGGCCAGTCTTTCCTGGGCTATTCACATACTCAATCGGCGGAGAGTGGTAGAAATTTGGATACTTGCTAATTTAGGGATTGGAAGGAATTGGGCATAGGTGGAGGGAAAGAATGGGTATATGGAGGCGCTGGGCGTTGTTTACCATTTGGATACCAAGCATGCAACGACTCTGGCTATCGTAACACGTATTTCGATTTAGTATATTCCGAATCATAATCACTTGGCTAGTCACGATCACTATTCAATTCGAGACTAGTGTCGTAATACCCCCAAAATATCGAAAGTGCTTAAAGTGGTTGCTTTGCCTGATACAAAGTATCCCTTACGTTTTCCTTTTGGGGAGACACTAATGTCTACCCGCCCCTTGCCGATCTGTGTTTGTTTTTTTCGGGACCAATACTCGCATGTCGTGCATGTCCACATGTTCCGTGATTAGAATGGAGATGCTTCCGATGTGGGCGAACCCCTCAATCACGTGTAAGCACTTCTACCCTTAAGCCCAGTGTTGAGCTCACTCATATTCTCTTTCAAAGTCGTCAAGTTCCTCTGAGCTCACTATCTTCCCGAACCACAATCATGGCGAAAACCAATGCTCTCAAAGATCTCCTCGAGATTACGAAAGATGAGGAGAACGGTCTCGTGTTCGAGAAAAATGTCTCTATACCACGAACAGGAGAATTGCCAATCCGGTGTAACGTATACCGTCCCATAGCTGCTGAGGGTAGTAAATTCCCAGTCATTGTGACATATGGACCGTACGGGAAAGATATTCCTTATGAGAAGTAAGTTTGCGGGAGTCTTAGTTGGGAGTTAAATTGTTGACGAGAAATATCAGGTTCCATCCACAGTCTTTCAGCGAAGTCAATCCCGAGCACAAGTCAAAGTACAGTGCCTGGGAGACTCCAGATCCAGTATACTGGACGAGGCAAGGATATGTAGTGGTTCGAGCCGATGAGCGTGGACTTGGACAGTCTCCCGGAATCCTTGACACCATGTCAAAGGGGACAAGCGAGTGCTTTTTCGATGTAGTGGAATGGGCCGCAGTGCAATCTTGGTCAAGTGGAAAGGTGGGCCTCCTTGGTAGGTCTAAGGCACATACTCCCGTCATCTATTAGTGCTAATTTCTGGGAAGGCATTTCATACTACGCAGGGAGTCAATGGCGTGTGGCAGCCAGAAGACCGAAGGGTCTTGCAGCTATTATTCCTTGGGAGGGGATGTCCGACTACTATCGAGACCGTTGTAGACATGGAGGCATTTTGTCCGATGCCTTCATCAGATTCTGGTGGAATCGTCAGGTGATTACCAACCAATATGGCAAGCCAGGACGTGCGGCCTCGAAATGGGGAGAAGACACAATTGAAGGCGACCTGCCTGGTGATATTCTTCGTGAGAACAGAAGGGACCAAAATGAAGACAATGCGGCGAACAAGTTTCGTGATGATGAGTATTATTCTTCCAAGGAGTTCGATTTGAAGGATGTCGAAGTCCCGCTTCTCTCTGTAGCCAATTGGGGAGGAATTCTTCTTCACCTTCGTGGAAACGTGGAAGGCTATACGTGGGCAGGATCAAAATTCAAGTATCTCCGGTTCATCACCGGACGCCACGACTTGCCATTCTACTACCATGATGAAGTGGAAGTCCAAAAGAGTTTTCTGGACGCTTTCTTGAAAGGGGAAGATAGTGTAGGATGGTCAGAGCCTGGAAAGGTGGCCCCCGTCAGCATGATCTTGCGGAAGGGAAATGTTGGCTTCAACGACCCGAAGGCCGAAGCCACCTACAAACGAAGGGAGGAAGCAGCCTGGCCTATCCCACGCACAGAATATACCAAGTACCATCTTCACGCCAACGGCACGCTTGCTACAACGCCTTCTTCAACACCAGGAAAGAAATCTTACAAGGCATTGGGTAGCCTTGAAGATCCTAGCGTAGTACAATTCACCACAGCACCATTCGAACATGACGCTGAGTTTACAGGTCATATTGTCGCACATCTGAACGTCTCGGTTACACCTGAGACAGTATCCACAGACAATGATATCGATCTGTTCCTAACAGTTCGCTATATCTCATCCGATGGTAAGGAAGTGTACTATACTGGCACAGCAGGGGATCCAGTTCCTCTGACAAAAGGATGGCTTCGCGTCTCAATGCGGAAAACGGAAGAGGCAGATCCCAAGAATCGTTCCTATCTTCCATATAGGAATTACTTCAAGGCCGATGTGCAACCTGTGATTGCTGATGAGATATATGCAGTCAATGTTGAGATTTGGCCTTCTAATGTCATTATCGAGAAGGGTGGCAAGTTGGTATTTGAGGTGGCTAGTGGTGACACTCAAGGGAGCGGCCTCTTTTTACACAAGAGTGAGAGTGATAGGTGAGTTTCTAATTCTATTGGGTTTCAAGATGCCCCTGAATCTAAAGTAATATGCACTAACCCATGGATTTAGAGCCAAAAGCAAGCTGGCAGGCACAAATCACCTGCATTTTGGGGAAGGATTTGAGAATTATGTCACTTTGCCATTTATTCCTGAGCGTCCATAGGGTTTCTGCAGAATACAAGTTTTGAATGATTGAATCTTCAAATATCTCGGCTGAATAATTATTTCCGCCACAGAGTTTAATGCTCTGAAACAAACTTGCTTGCATTGCTTACAAGACTGTATATTAAGGTGTGATTCTCACTTCAAACTTTTGCAGGGCATTCAAGTCCTTGTGCGAACAAAGCTATGAGTACTGAAAATATTACCCAAGTACGTTTCTGTAGTCTACTCACTAGCCTTGACATCTTCCATGTCTCCCAAATCCTCCTGCATGCCCTCTTCCTTCTCCGCCGAAATAAGTACATACATCATTCGAACCCAAAAGTCATTGGGATTACGCCACGCATGATTGGTAGCACGTTGGACACAGACATCTCCTTTCTGCATCAACTTTGTCTCGCCGCTATCAAGGACCAATTCTACTGGTCCTTCCAACACGACTCCATAGTCGACGCTGATGGTTTTGTGCATGGGGGAGATGGTGTTTGGTGCCATGTCTACGAAACGAAGGACTGTACCGGTTGAGACTGTTTGATTGGTTTGTAACTTAGTAAATCGGGAAAGATCATTTTGGATTGGGTCGTAGCATCATCACGTACCAGTCAGACCTGGAGGAGACGTAAGGTCCTTCTGGTACAAGCCGACATCTTTCTGGTCAGACATGGCGACGGGAAATGTCCTTGTTGTGTAGCCAAGAAAGAACTTGGCCACACTCCCAATCTTCTGCCATACAGATTCTGCTGGTACGTCTTTGGCAATTATTGCTTTGCCATTACTGTCATGCGTTGTGATGTATCGCGAGACATTTGGAAGTCCGTTCTCAAGGAGAGGTTGGGGGGCTGTTGCAGACATTCTGTGATTTGCTAAGAGCTCAAGATGCTTGCGCGTAGGTGAGATTCTACCAAGTTTACGGTTTCCAGTCATGGACTTCTGTTATCAGAGTTCGTTCGTTCTACAATATGTCCGGAACGGATGGCGGGGTACAACACGGAAGTAAGTTGCTCGGCAATAAATTAACCGACTAAAGAACAACCAATGATCCTACCTAAGAACGAAGCAAGTGTCGTCCCAGTCAAAGCGACAAGCCAGAACACAACAAGATGTCTACTGCGAAACGCGGAAAGGTCTATTTCCTTGCAGATCCGGAAATCGTGGGGAGGTGGGGGAAATTGGCTACCCCGGAACCAGTGGGTGCAAGGGCATGGGTGTTGCCACGGAAAGTGGAGTGTGGCGGTTCTAATGTGGGACTTTTCTTTCCTGCTGTGGGGGAGAGGCCGGGGACACCCGCGGGGGGGGGGGTTCTCATCGGCAGTTCCAAAGCATCGACGAGGGAAATGATTCAACTTTTGACTTGATCTAAAATATCCTAAAACGCGTGAAAACTTTCTATGGTTGAAGTTAGCTAGGCCTCAAAATATTTTCCAGTCTCTTTGCGCATTTTGAGCACCTGAAAGCGGATACCCAAAATAGAAAAGATGTACGCAGACCACTTCTCAATAGACAATATTCCATTTGGCATTGGAAGCAGCAAATTCCATTTAACAAAAACTGTTGTTACACGCCTAGAGGATACGGTCTTCTTTTTAGATGAGCTTGCAAAGGCTGGTGTATTCAAAATATTGGAAGAAGAAGCTGTGAAAACTTTCTCTGAAGTATGTTGGTTCGAACCATCTTGACAATCCTTCTCCGTTCTGGAACTGATTGAAACCCTATTAAACTAGCCAACCGTAAACAATTTCGCGGCTCTGCCAAAGTCAGAACAGCTTGCAACTCGACAAGCAATCCAGGCCTTATTTGCGGATGGTCTTGAAAGCTTACGAAGCCTACCTCCTCAAAGCTACTCCTCGATAGCAGAGACAACACTTTATCTACCTCTTGCGATAGGAGATTTCACCGATTTCTCATGCTCACGAGACCATGTTTTGAATGCAAGTGAGGCTGTGTTCAAGAAAAGAGAGCTGCCTCCTGGGTTCGAGTACTTTCCCGTTGGCTACACGGCGAGAACTTCCAGTATTGTAATCTCTGGAACCAAAATAAAGAGACCGAGAGGCCAGTATCGGGATGGTGAAAAAGTGGTATTTGGGCCGACTAGGAGGTTAGATTATGAGTTGGAGATTGCATGTGTAATCGGGAAAGGCAATAAGCTCGGGGATAGTATCAGGGTTGAGGATGCGGATGAACATATCTTTGGGTTGGTGTTGCTAAATGACTGGAGTGGTAGGAGTTCTGCCCTTTCCGCGGCTTCAGATTGCTCTACTAAATTGAAATAGCTCGTGATATCCAGGGCCTGGAGATGAATCCACTCGGTCCACTGAACGGGAAATCCTTCAGTACCAGTATCTCACCATGGATCATCACACTCGAAGCACTGGCACCCTTCAAAGCCCCGGCACCTAAGAAGAACCCGGACATTGAGATTGCATCATACCTGCAAGACTCAGATTCAAGATCGAGCTATAGCATAGATCTTTCTGCAAGTATCGAAAGCAAAATTTCAACAGATACGATATGCACGACAAATTTCGACACTTTGTACTGGACATTACGCGATCTTGTGGCCCACCAGACAGTCAATGGGTGCAACCTCAACACTGGGGATCTTCTAGCGACTGGTACTGTCAGTGGAACAACGGCTGAAAGCCATGGCTGCTTGATGGAGATGGCGGCAAGTGGGGGAGTACAAGTTAGTGGTGGGAAGGGGGAATCATTGAAGAAGATGTGGCTGGAAGACGGTGATATCGTGAGGTTGGTTGGAAAGGCAGGGCCGGGAGTAGGTTTCGGCGATTGTAACGGTGAAGTTGTAACAGCGCAATCGTGAACATTGCAGCAGTTCCAATCGAACCAAAGTAGTTAATGCCTTATCAGAGTCATGTCAGCGATTAGCAAGACCGTGTAAATTACCTGAAGGTTTTCCCTAGGCTTATGGAACCATTGGGCGCGGAGTATTGTCTACTTATGGCCCAAAGCCATGACTTCGTAAGTGAGCTCCTAGGAATAAGGAGGTTTCATACCCCTGTGTACCATGGGCATCGTTTTGGGTAGCGATACACTAATGTGCTAATGGCGGTTTCGAATTTCTAGAGCACATAATTATCTCTGTCGTTGGGATTGCAAGTTACAATGGATAGAACAACCGAGGGAAGGTTGGGAATGATCTCTAAACAGAGGTATTTAACCGGCAGAGCTGCTAATTTCAACATTTGACCTTATATATTTAGACGAGCAAACGTGCACATGCCTAGGTCTCAAGCATACGTAACCACTAGTTGCCCTTATTTTGCCTGTTCAGATGTATGGCTCAAGTGAACAACTCCTTTCGCCCATCGGCTTGAACACACGGCAGTTGGCAGGAGGGTGAGGGGGCCAATCCTAGTATCCTGTGTTGAGATCCGTCCACCTTGTGCACCAGAGAATTGGATGCCGTCCACATTAGACCAAGTCCCCCACACCTCCATCAGGCCCAGGACCGGCGGTGGCCAGAAGCGCATGCTCCGGAAGAGACCAGAGATGGCCAAGCGCGTGTGGGGATCTGAGAATTTGAGGCGGGGGTGGGAACTGGAACTGCATCTGGGGAACCGGGGCATGGGGAAGCGAAATGCTTGTACTTATTGCTCCCCTTCAAATATCCTACCACTCGTTCATTTATCGTATGATTTTTTTCTTCCAGACTTTCTTTCTACCTATCGAGTCACGCACACGAGCTCTACCCTCACGCCATGTCGTTCAGTACCGCCACTGCCGGAGACCCAAAGGTAAATTCCCAACCGTCTCGTCCAATGATTGAAAATTGACACCGGACAGTTCTGGCCAGCATGGATTCGCTATTCCGTTCTTGCTAATCTCTGCGTCTTCGTTTTTATGGGAAATATGTATGCATCGGGAATATCGACGGGATTCGTAGAGCTTGCTGCGGAGCTGCACGCGCCCTTCACCAAGCTTGCCGACCTAATATCGTGGTCGGTGTTTGCTCTCGGAATTTCAAACTTGCTCTGGATGCCAACAGCACTTTGTATCGGAAAGCGACCAGTTATTCTGGTTTCTATGCTCATATTTCTGGCTGGCTGTATCTGGTCTTTCAAGGCCAAGACTTTTAATTCTTTGATGGGCGCCAGAATCCTATCTTCCCTTGGTGCAGGATCTGTAGAGGCACTTGGCCCTTCTATCATCGCTGGTGAGTAATGAGATGTGGCGTCCCATTACAAAAACTGGATCACTGACAGTATCAGATTTATTTTTCGAAAGATGGTTCGCATCTTCAATGGCGATCTTTTCGTTGAGTTTATCTGGTGGTTCTCAAATCGGACCTATGATAGCAGGGTTTCTTATTCAGTCCCGTGGTTGGCGTTGGCTCTTCATCCTCTGCACAATCATCGTTGGAGCGAATCTCATCTCATGCATTTTCTTTTTACCGGAAACAACCTTCAGACGGGCAATTTTCGATGGCGAGACAGCCGCTGAAGCTGATAAAGAGGCTGTCGATATGATCGAACACAGCGATAAAAGGGCCAACCTCGAACATGTTCCAACAAATTCTCAAGCCGATGGCGTTCAACGAAACCATTATGCTGGCAGTTACTTCAAGGACCTGTTTCAGTTCCGAGATCGTGCGCAAGAACCTAGAGGTCTGCGTGCTTGGCCAAAACAATTCTCACTTCCATTCCGGTTCATTGTTGTACCAGCCGCTCTTTTCGCTACCTGCTCTTATGGTATTATGCTATCCGGGTAAGTCTCCTTGAGAAATGATTAATGCAACCTGCTAATCGCGATCTCAGAATTGTGGTCATCTCCACTTTGAGTTCGCAGCTTTTCTCTCCTCCGCCATATTTGTTTACCTCATCAGCGATTGGCTTGTACACCCTCTCCTCCTTCATCGGTATCGTGGTCGCGTATCCTTTCGCCGGCCCACTCACGGATATGCTCTCCCGAGCCATGTCTCGTAGAAACGGTGGGATCCACGAACCCGAACATCGAATGCCTGCTCTCGTCTTCCCTTTTCTGCTTGCGCCTGGGGGGCTCATACTCTTCGCATACATGGTAGCTGACTCGAGATCGTACTACCTTTCGGCAATTGGATACTCCATGCAGGCCACGGGACTTGTTTTTGTTCCGTCAGTCGTTTTGTCATATATCGTTGATACTTATCCGCAAACGGGCCATGAAGCTCTGGTGCTGATCAATGCTGGAAAGAACTTGATTGCATTTGGAGTGACGATATCATGCAATAAGTGGCTTCTAAAGGAAGGCTTGAAAAAGATGTTTTGTGAACTGGCAGCAGCGCAATGGGCTGTCCTTCTGCTAGGAATCCCTCTCTACTTCTCTGGACCTATGCTTCGCAGGGTGACGATGAGGTTCTTGAAGTGAAAAATAGTAGAATCTAGTTATAGATCGAGGCAGAAAATGAAGCAGGAAGAATATTTTACATCAGACAACAACGTGATGTAACAGTCCTTTATTCATATCATCTCGTGAGGCAATTTATATCCAGAGGCATGAACTGGGCCTAATCTAGGGGCTCCTAACCATGTTACCTGTTCTTATAGCTTGTGAAAAAGGCAAGGATCTCTAATTGCCTCGAGCGACGTTTTTCCAATTAGTGAGCCGAGAGAGTGCTAAACCTCAAACTTAGAAAAGGAAAATGGGTATCAGAGTGCGAGTGTTTCCAGTATGGATAAAGACCTGGGACTGATATCCTTGTTTTTCAGTAAAAACAATGCATATATGGATCTTGATTGACTTCACAGTGGAGCGAGGTGGTGGCAAACGGTCCAGGCGTGAAATATAGTACTCCTTTTAGTGCCTCTTGAAATTTAGGTGGATCGACTAATGAAGACTACTTCACAGTGTGAAGGGTTGATGATAGTGAAACAAGACGAGTGCAAGTATCGACGAGATTAGAACGTCTATTCGTGACAGGAGGTCTGTCTTATATGTGACTAATAGAACAAGCTTTACAACATATGCCAGGAGGCCCTTTGGCCCTCGGCATCAGCGAAGCTTCTGTCCTGCTTCACTTAATTTAGTACCAGGAAAACTTGTGGACGTCCTGTAAGGTGGGTGGGTACTGGTCTCGCAAAGAGAGTAATAATTGATTTAATTTTCGTTATCTTTACTCAAACCGAGAATCCTCATATTATTTAACCGAACCGAACAAGTAGGGCATGGCATTATCCAAGAAACTTCAAAGCCACCTTTGATGGTCCTGTTCAGGTTATACGAAAGACTTTGGGTTTTCTAAATGCCTTACGGACTGTTTCATCCATGTATGTCGAAAGATTATCTTAGAAAAACTCTAGGGAACCAATATCATCGTTCCTTTACTATCAAGGTGAGAAGCCAAAATGAAAGCATCAGCTCATAGAACACCTCTTGACTGTGGGCCCAGGTACTTCTGCTCTTGTGTATATCAAGAGAGCAAAAAACAAAAATATAATTGGAATGAGAGTGATCATTACGAGGGTCGAACTCGCGACCTTGGCGTTTACTTTCAGTGAAGGAAGTATTAGCACCACGCTCTAACCAACTGAGCTAAACGATCTTGAAAGAATAGTGAGGTTGAGTGTGATCATTACGAGGGTCGAACTCGCGACCTTGGCGTGTACTCTCAGTGAAGGAAGTATTAGCACCACGCTCTAACCAACTGAGCTAAACGATCTTGGTTGATTGATTGTTGAAGGACATCGGCTTATTTCGTCTTGTAAAGCAATGAGTGGGAAGTGGATCTCTGAAAAGATTCTTCTATTGCTGCCTCGCTTATTTGCTTCTGCGGATCTGCCATGCCGTCGTGACGCGGCCGCCCGAATATCGTCTCCGTCGCGTCTACCGGAACGCGGTGGAATTGCAGTATTCCGATCTATTGCATATTCCTCCGTATCGACATATTTATCTTCCAGAATGTCAGGGAGAGGACGACTTGTGCCGCGGGGTAGACGTGACCATGGAGAAGCTAATACACAAGATGCAACCGCACTCCCTCCATACGAACCACCGAGCTACCCTTTGAATGTAGGCGCAAAACGAGCACTCGATAGTTTGGCGGCAAGGCAGGACACAGCGAAATATAAGAACCACCTCAAGAGAGCTATACATAATGTCACATATTGCGCTGTCGAGCCTGCGGATCGGCTCTACTCACGGCAAAAAAAACTGAAGCAACAGGCTGAGAAGAGGCGCCAGCCGGGAAGAGAGAACGAAGAGAAGACCGACGCCGAGATGCACGATGAAGAATATGCAGAAGACTTCGAAAAGAAGGTTGACCAGCTGACCATCAAGGCCGAGAAAGCGCTTCGGGAGTTGATCGACTTCAGCGACGAGCTTGCGCTTCACGAGCAAGTCCTCAAAGATGTGAATGAGCAGATCCCGGCTCCGGTTATACTACCCTCTGCCGAGACGAGGCGACTGCGCCGAAGAGCACAAGATGAGGATGATGCTGAAGTGGAAGAAGAGGAAGTGGATCAGGATGCTGAGGCTCCCGCAGAAGATGTGGAGATCTTAAGTGCTATCGAGATACTGAAAAACTTGAAGGAAGATCACAAAACGGCGTACGCAGAGAAAACAATGCGTGCAAAGTAAGAACTCACTGATCTCTACTTACCTGCATCAATACTGATATGGCTTAGATATGCTAGCAACAACGACTACCTTGGTTTCAAGAGGCAAGTCCACGACGCTCGCCATCCTGGGCCAGATGCACCACCGTTGCCGCGTGCGAGCACTTGGTTTCCCGAAGAAGCGGGTGATATTCAGAGGAACCATGGTGCGGCTCGACGGAGACGCACGGCAAATTCTGGACTCGCCAACAGCGATGAAGATTCTGACGATGATGTTCAAATCGCTGGTATCACAAATAGTCTTAAGTGTCCACTGACAATCAGACTTATGGTGCATCCTCTCAGTAACCATGTGTGCAAGCACAATTTCGAGAAGGATGCCATATTGAGTTATCTCCAGGCTGAGGGCGTTTCCTTTCCAGAGGGTGCTCGAGGTCGTGGTCCACGGGGTCCTAAGAAGGTCAAATGTCCCCAGTCTGGATGTGAAGCTGTGAGTCTTGTTGTATACTTTGGCCCCAGAATCAAACTAACGCTGGTTAGATGATTGGCGAAGCCGATTTCTTCGAGGACCAATTGCTTATCCGCCAAGTCAGGCGCGCTGCTCGAGAGGAGGCAGGTGACTTCGATGATGACGACGAAAATTACGGACCTCGAGGCTCACAGCGGAATGCTGTTCCTATTGACGATTTTGATGTTACCCAAGATATTGACGAGGATGATGGTGAGACGCGGAGGCAAACCCTGTTGAGGATCAAGCATGAGAGACTAAGCAGCCGTGGGCTGAGTAAGGGACCCTCTGCTCAAGAATCTTCTCCTGAGCCGGATGAGGATGAGATTGAGGCTGTATAAGATATGTAATGCATTATGACTTCTTCTTTGACACAACCGCATTTCTGCGTATATGAAATTACGACTTGATATTCCTATGTCCATGTATTGTTCCAGGGCACTTTCTTGTTCTTTGCCATGTTTTGGATTTATATGATAGTTGGTTGGTACGGAGAGTGAGGCTACTGTGCCAGTTTCATGGACCGGTGTGCACTGAATCTATGTTGATACCGATGGAACTCTATTAAATCCGATCGTGCCGGGTTTATACATTAGGTGAACAATGTAGAAGGACAACGTCATCTGGATAGAGATTCTATCTACAAGTATTCATCTTCCAAAACATCGCAGGTTCAGTATGAACTGGCATGATACGTAACGATGAAGTCTAGTGTTCTATGTAAGCGCAAAGAATTAGACCTTGTAAAAGCAGAAGCCAACGTAGAAGCTCGCAGCCTCCATTTCCTCATCGCTGACCAACAGAGGACCTCTCCCTCTTTCGCGAACACCCATTCTCTCACTTAGAGGTCCCAGCACCTCATCGTCCTTCTCCGTCTTCCAGATCTCATCAAATGACTTGTGGTACTGCATCTCCAAATTGTAGTCCTCGGCAATGGCACGGAATGCTTCCCAAGGCACCACATACTCCGGAACTTCCTCAACTGCCTCGTGGAGGAAGAAGTTGTACTTCCAGCCAAAGGGAGGCCGGAAGATGCCATCCTCTGGAGTCTTTCCTGGGAATCGTACTCGATACACTTCATTGCCCCATTCAGCGGTCTGCTCGGCTTCGCCCTCTTCAACTTCACCTTCATCAACTATCTTTTCGGCCTCGGCTTCTCCTGATTCAGCAGCAGCAGATTTTGCCTTCATGCGCGCGTTGAATTGCTCGACTTTGGCGCTCAACACATCCGAGTCAGGAATCGTGCCGATAAATCTTCCTCCCTTCTTTAATGCGCCCGCAACATTCTTTAGCATGATTCTTGCCTTCTCTTCGCTTTCGAAAGCGTAATGCATGCAAAACATCAAGCTCACGACATCGAAACCACCGCCTCCAAATCGAGATGGCCCACCAGAGCCGTCGAAGCCAACATCTCTAACGAGCGCAACCTTCTCAATTGACTCCCCAAAACAATCTTGGACATAGAATTCTCCCTGGAACAATGGTTTTTGAGGTCGACTGTTGTAGCCTCCCCTGCCACCACGTCCACCACGGCCACCTCGATTTCTCATTTCCCGGTATCTGTCTTTGGCTTGATCAATTGACACATCCGCTGGATCCAGGCCGACATATAGATCCACAGTTTGTGGTGCTTGCTGCCATTTTCCTAGATCACCTCCTTTTCCACAGCCGATATCAAGAACTAGAAGACCCTTGGCAGTTGCTGGGTCCGGACCCTCTGCAAATATCATGCCACCACGCTCTCCCGCACGCTCTTGAGCACCTGGTGTGTAATCTTCATTCGGCGAGAACTTTTGTATGATTGTGCTCTTGATCCAATTGTTGAAACTCCGAAGGCCCTTAATGCGACTGTCCGTCCTTCGCCAGTCCCGGCCGCGCTCTGGCACCGCATTGTAGTGCTGCTTAACAGCATCTTGAATACCCTGTTGCCTCTTCAAAGCCTCTGCTTCTCTCTCGCGTTCCAATTGTTTCTGGCGAATATGTTCGCGCTCTGCATCTGTGATCCTGGCTCGTTGACCTGGCCGCTTTTGCTTTCGAATAGGGGGGGAAGCGGATCGTTGGCGCTTTGTAAGATTTGAAGGCGAGTTGGGTCCCCCAGAACCCATAGCAGATCTTTTTGGAGTAGACTGCGACGGTGATCTAGATCTTCTACGCTTCTTTGCTGGCTCAAGCTTTGTGGCATTGAAAGGCTGAGGCTGAGCCTCGACGACCGGCATCTCGTTCGGCATGTTGCTTTCTTCTGTATATCGATATGCTTCAGAATGATTTGTATAATGCTATATCGATCTGCAGAAATCGCAGTGAGCCTATATGGTTCAGTTGACCAAGAAGTGATCTGGTTGTGGTATGAAGTAGACTTTGAAGAAGACGGCTGTAATAGCTTTGCTAGGAATCACGTGCCGTAGCCTTGTCTCGTGCCTCGCGTCGTTAGTGCCTGGAGCTCAAGCACCTCTCAGCTACAATATATACATCATCTGCAATCCTCCAAACGCATCATCTCCCAGCAATATCTCGATTTCTATTACCAGTATTTCCTTCGTTACGCCCGCCACCTGCATCTCAAAATGGGTTCTGATCCGCAGTATGCGAAGTACCCTCTTCTACCTCTCTCTCAACACATCTTCAACCTTACCAATCCCTCTGCACCGAAAGCTATCCAGCAGACATCATTGAAGAGCTTACAAGATGCTATCACCGAGCATAAGATGGCGCCGCTCTACAAATACTTGTCTCATCCGACAGAAGGTATCCTGAACTCGTCAGGCGAAAGCACATCACAAGCAAACAAGCCTCTCGGACGGAAACCTAGTGCCGCAGGAATGGTGGCAAGCAAGCACTCAATACCCAAGATAGACCTGCCATGGGATAGCGCCTTGTATGAAAAGCTTCAGAAGGAGAACGATGAAGAATTAGAGGGCTACAAGAAGGAAGAGGAAGAGGCAGAGGAGAAGGCTGGAGATATTGAGGTTCAAGCTGCGAGAGGGAAGCGTGCAGAATTCTGGGCGCGTGTTGGAGACAAGGTGATTATGCTGGCGATAATTCTTTTGAAGTGTTTAGCTAACATGTCGTTTGTTAGGATCGAGCAATTGCTGCTTACGAGGAGGTATTCGAGAAGACTGGAGTGCTTGGTACCAAGATCGATCTTGTCCTAGCTATCATCCGAATGGGAATCTTCTATGGAGACAAGCTGTTGGTCAAGAAGCATGTGGATCGTGCAAAGACCTTAGTTGAGAGCGGAGGAGACTGGGATCGCAGAAATCGATTAAAGGCATACCAAGGTCTCTACCTTTTGACCGTACGATCATACAACCTGGCTGCTCCCCTACTCCTCGACAGCTTGTCAACCTTCACCAGTTACGAACTCTGCACATACTCTTCGCTCGTGGTCTATTCTGTCCTTGCAGGATCAGTATCGCTAAAGCGAGTTGACTTCAAGTCGAAGGTGGTTGATGCACCTGAGATCAAGGCTATCTTGGGAGATGGCGAGGATAAGCTCCTTGCTCTTTCTGGAGCATTGTCGGCTGGACCAGGAGCAGACGAGGAAATGAAGGATGTATCAACAGCAACACCTGCGGCAGCAAAGACAGCGGTAAATTTGACCACTCTCGGATCTGGCAGCGATCAAATCGAAGCGGAGGCAGCTGTTGACTTTTCACCACTCGCGCAATTGGTCAGCAGCTTGTATACTGGAAGCTATCGCTCGTTCTTTGGTGCCCTTGCTGCTGTTGAAGTCAGCTTTTTGAGCCAGGATCGGTACCTTTACGAGCACAGAGGCTGGTTTGTCCGTGAAATGCGTCTGCGCGCTTACCAACAACTCCTGCAAAGCTATAGAGTCGTTGGTCTTGAGAGCATGGCGAACGATTTTGGAGTGTCAGTAGACTTTTTGGATCGGTATGTTATAATCTCTTGTTATATTGACGTTACGGCTAACCATGCATTAGTGATCTGGCCAAATTCATTGCAGCTGACAGAATCCCATGCACCATTGACCGGGTGACAGGAAAGGGTATTATCGAGACCAACAGACCAGACGACAAGAACAAGCAATACAATGATGTTGTTAAGCAGGGAGATCAATTGATTACTAAGATCCAGAAGTACGGACAAGCTGTTAGACTTCGAGGCAGCGAGCGTGCATAGATATGAGGGCAAGCATGGTCTGGGCGGTTTAATGGCGCTGATGTGGCATGGGCATGTACTATAACAAGGCGAATATTGCAAAAGTGGCCATGGGTGCTATTGCACTGGATGCTGTAATGGTTCTTGGCCTGTATGAAACACCAGATAACTATCCATCAGTGAGTGACACTTGTGCTCTACGTTGGAGTGGAGCTTCAATGTTTGACTTAGTACGTAAGGCATGCTTTACTATTTTCTTTGTCCACATTCTCCACGAGGAAATCTTTTAATTCTGAAGCCTAATATTGCTCTCCCATAAACAAGAAGGGAATTCGGTTGTATCTGATCATTCAGTAAGTAGACCATCTCAATTAGCCTTTCTCCGGTAAGAGGAGTGGTTTTGTGATCGACAGGTACCTGCGACAAGACCAAGCATGTGATCCCACTCCAGAACAACTCACGGCGTCAACTTCTTTCCAGGTTACTATGTGCTCCCACTTTTGTCTTAGCCTTGATCTACCTTATCACAGTCAAAGCTCAAAGCCTGGCGCGCGCCGTAGACGCCGCGACGAGATACAGACAGGAGGATGGTCATGATCAACTTCTAATAGGGAAGAACATCGCTCTTCACATTTCCCAATTTATACTCTGAACACTTGAAAATAAAAATCCTACTTACCATCAGACAAATTGAGCGGATCGAAAGAATTACAACCCGCTATCGCAAAAATGGAGGAGATGACGCTTGATGATTACATGTCCATGGAGGCCCAGTATTCCGCTGGCATTTATCATCCACTTCCGGTAAGGCAAGCTCATAGCCACACTGCACTTAAAGACTTGCCTGGCTGACACCGTCTCGCACAGGTTGTTTATGATCGCGCCAGCGGCGCCAAGGTCTGGGATACAGACGGCAAAGAATATCTCGATTTCGTATCATGCTTCGGCGTCGTGAATCAGGGCCATTGTCATCCCAAGATCATCGCGGCTCTCGTGGAGCAAGCTCCGAAGCTCACGCTCTCCTCGCGAGCTTTCTATAATAATCAACTCCCGTTATTTTCCAAGTTGCTGAGTGATGTAAGCTTCTGTCTTTTCGCGCAAGCCTATGTGACGTTACGAGGACTATGCAATTGGCCGACTTTTACAATTGATCATGCTGACTAGGTCCTCAGGTGTTCGGTTATGAGAAATCGCTCCCTGCTCAAACTGGCGCGGAGGCTGTAGAGACAGCCCTGAAGATTGCTAGACGCTGGGGCTATATCAAGAAAGGGATTCCAGAGGACCAGGCCATCATCTTGAGTGCGGAAGGCTGTTATCATGGGCGTACTTTAGCGACTACATCTCTGAATACATCCGCAGAGAACCGCAATAGTGAGTAAAAAGCCGCGGTCCGCTAGATGTTCTGGTGGCTGACTTACTCGAATTAAGAATATGGCCCTATGATGCCTGGCATTGGAGCTACCGCATCCTCGGGGAAAGTTATCCGGTTCAACCACATTGAAGATCTGGAAGCTGTTTTCGAAGAGAGTGGCCATTTGATTGCGGCATTCTTGACCGAGCCGGTGCAAGGCGACTCTGCGAGCCGTCCTGCTGAGCCAGGATACTTGAAAGCCGCGTATGACTTGTGTAAGAAGCATGGTGCTTTGTTCATGGACGATGAGGTACTTGCTGGCTGTGGCCGAACAGGTATGGGCCATGCCTATTTAACGCCGAACAGTTCTGCTGATGCGGTATGATAGGAACTTTACTAGCGATCGAGCAAGATGGTGTTCGCCCCGATATTGTCATCATGGGCAAAGGTCTCTCGGGAGGCTGCTATCCAGTCAGTGTGGTCCTGGCCTCCTCAGAAATCATGAGTGTTCTAGACGTCGGCACGCATGGGAGTACCTACGGTGGAAATCCACTCGGGTGCGCCATCTCCATCGCCGCTCTCAAAGTCCTCGTGGAAGAAGACCTCGCAGGGCGAGCGGCGAAGCTCGGGAAGGTCTTTCTCCATGCTCTGAACGATCTGAAGCATCCTTCGATCAAGAAGGTCCAGGGAAGGGGGTTGATGCTTTCTGTAATTCTGGATCTGGATACTTTGGATGGGAAGACAGCTTGGGATTTGTGTTTGCTTTGTAGGACGAAAGGATTGTTACTGAGATCTGCGGGCCCGGCATCATTGAGGATGCTGCCTCCAATTGTAATTGAGGAGACCGACTTGTTGGGTGCTGTTAAGACTCTTGGGGAGGCTTTGACAGAGTTGAGGACTTTGGATCATGTTCCGGGATGGGAGCTTAAAAGTGAACGGGGGTATCGGCCTACTGCTTTGTAGGTTATCTTTAGGATTGTCTTTTTTTGAGCCAAAAGTTCATATCGAAGCGCGTTGAGCCACTAGTGTTGATCAAGTGTTATTTTGTGTATTGCACAGCTCTGTTACCACTGAATTGTTCGTTCTTGAATCTATGTATATGTAGCCATCAAATCAAACTCTTGCTATCTCCTTCACCATCCACATCCATACACTCGCAATGAACATCTCATCAACCCCTCGTGCATTCCAGTCAGTCCCGCAAACATCTCGCGTATTCCGTATTTCGAACTCGAGGCTTTCTTGCAAATCCGTAAAACCATTTGTCGCTGTGCCATCAACCGAATAAGCCTTTTTCCACAGTCCTAGCAAATGCTTGGCGGGATGTTTGACTTCGAGCTGCTCCAGTCTAGAAATCCATTCATTGGGTGACACAATGTCAAATGATTTTCCTGGCCCTCGAGCTCTCTGCAGCCAAGTAAGGATATCCATCCACGTAATGTGTTTCTCAGTACTGACGACATGATAAACAGGACATTCCGAAGCAGCATCCCTTTCAACACCAGCGGGGTGCATAGGTATTTGCTGCATCACTGAAGAACATGCAATCCCAACAATAGCTTTCGCAGCAACATCAACAGGCAACCAAGAAACTCTCTCTCTTAGAGCTGGAAGACATCCTAAGACCTCGGGAAGCGAGGTGCTTAGCATTAGCGGCCAAGCCTCTTTCATATTCCAGACACCATGTTCCGAATCCCCTGTGAGCTGTCCAATCCGCAAAACATTTACTCTGCCGTTCAATTTCTCGGTCTGGTTAACGGCAGCACAGATAGATTCTGCAACCCATTTGCTGCGTGCGTAGCCGAGTGGAGAAGCGGTATTGGGATCGTTGGAAATGCATTCTGGGACCTTGAGGCTGTGAGGTGAGTGAGAGTGATTTGAGTGCAAAACGCTGGCTGTTGAAGAGCAAAAGAGAAACTTGGCTGGTTTACTTTGAGAGTGTATGAGATTGAGAAGATTGTGCAGACCTGTGATATGGTCTTGTACGAAGCTCGACAGTGGAAGGGCGAAATTCACCGCCCATGCTGTCTGTAGCAAATATTTTAGATGGCTTTTACGGCACTAATGGGGAAGTGACCTACATGTATCACGATACTCGTGTTTCGTATGACTTTTGAGAGCACATCGCTTGAGAGATTTAGATCCGGGCGAGCAAGATCAGACGCGAGACAAATTACTCTCTGATCACCAGATGACAGAGCTCTCTTCTTTCGGGAAAAAAGCGAGGTTGAAACCCTTAAATATGCCTCTTCGTCGCTCTTGGCTCGTACTAAGCAGAAAACCCTCTCTATATTTGGGTGGTCTTGCAGTAAGGCGAGTATGTTTGCTCCTAAAGTTCCGGTAGCGCCTGTAAGGAGCTGTGTCTATCAGTAAAATATATTTCATCACAATATCAATGAAAACATACGACATAGTGTCCAGAATCTAGTTCTTGATTTCCATTCGGTAGTTCGTTATACTTGGTCAAAAGCAGATTATCTCCAACACGAGAATATTTCTCTACTAGTTGTGACATCATCTGTTTCTCGTCCTTCTCCACGACATCTATGCTTCCTCTTCGTGCTTGTAGTAAATAGTTCCCCAGCCTATCTTCAAGTCAGCTTTGGCCGCTCCCTGAAGCCTTGACTTTTCTTACTGCTCGACATTTTCTTGGTCATATACAACATTTGATGGAAGTGGGTTTTTAATAAGCTGCAGAGTATCAGGTCAGATGGCAAGCACCCAAGAGCCAGGACCAACACACCTTTTGTAGCTGCCCTCTAATTTGAGCACATTTCGCAGAGTCAACTCCCTGATGAAATAGATCTGCATTACAATCAAGCTGGTGCTCGCTTCCCATAACATCCTGAATGATATCTCTGACTCTAGAAAGTATTTCCTTATCAGAAATTTCCAGGTCACTATCATATTTCTGAGACTTGTCATCATAAGCGCCATCAATCCAACTTTTGTACTTCTCCTCTGCTGCTTTCCGAAGTATCGTGCCCTTACTACTCCGCGGAACTGCCGCTCGAGTAGGGTGCATAAAAACGAGCATATCTTTCGTTAACCTTGCATGCGCGGGAGTCTTACTATTCACGACTTCTATATCTACCCAGATCATCCCTCTCAGACGATCAGGATCATTGCATGCCGCTATTTGGGAAGGGAATATCAACGCCCCAGGCACTTGCCTGCCAGTGCCAAAGATCACCATTTCCTCGATCAATGTCGAAAGTCCACAGATCTCTTCCTCTATGGGAGCGGGATCAAACTTCTTGCCCGTCAGCAATGTGATTTGGGCATCACTTCTAGAATGATAACGCCACGCGTGAGGGATCGAAGGATGCGCTTCGAAGAGATCACTGGTTGTCCAGCTACCATCGACACGATTCCGCTTAGCCATGTGTGGCCACCCTGACAGCACGACTAACTCAAAAAGAGTGGAACTCCCGTTCTTTTCAAATTGCAAATACTTGGAATTGGCCGGTGGACGAAGATACTGCCAAGCTTTTTCGGTGGCATAGTTGCGATGAGAAGACAGGAGAAACCCACACTCGGCGCTCCCGAACCTCGAAACCAAGTTGACATTCTGCTGAACCAAAGAATCGCCAACCAGTTGCGGGAGAGCTGCACCTCCCACACCGACGAGATCCATTTTCTTGAGCCATTCCATGCCTGTTTTGTCCTGTGCCATGATCTGCAGAACGTACGGTACACTAGAGAAGTATCTCACTTTTGGAAGTCCCAATTCCGTGTTTGCAACGGCTTCAAGACATGAGATAATATTCTTTGCGCTAATGGGCACGCTGTCTTCGGGGAATAGTACAATCATGGCGCTACTTGTCCAGGCACGAAAACAATCTGCAATCCCGCCGTGGTAGAGCGGCGTGGTTGTGAAAGTTGCTGAATCATGTCCGTCGAGGCGAGGAAGGGCTCCAACGGCTGCATGATGCGGTTGTGGGATTGGTTTAGGGCTTCCGCTGCTGGTTCCTGAGGTGTGGTGTAAATATGCCGTATCTGAAGCTTTGATATTTCTGGTTAGGAGAGTACCGCTGGGTGGAGTTTGTTGGAGGAGACTCTGTCGTGAGCTTCCGACTTCTAGCCATGGAATCAGTTGGACTTGGATGTTGGCCTTTGCACTCACAAGGTTTCTTGCGGTCGCTTGGCTTGAGACATCATGAAAAAGAACCAGAGTTTTGCAAGATTTGCAGAGATGCGCAATCTCAACCGGGTTACATTTCGGTCTGGCATCGCATTAATTCTCTATAGTGCTTCCGACTCTATGTCACCTTGTACGGAATTACTCACGAAAGAAGCAAGACTTGATACCCAGCTCTGATTAAACCCAGCCACATTAGAATAAAATCAAAAGACGTGTAACACAGCAGTGCAACACAGACTGCATCATGATTCTGAGATTCTGGATCCTGCGGCATTTGACTTATCAGGTGATGTGCGATCTTGAGAGAATAGTCTCTCATATTTCGGAATGCTACTAGTCTCATTAGCCCTCAGGAACAAAATAAAACCTGCGCATCAAGATGCGATAGATGTCTAATAGGCAGGAGAACTCACAAACAACTTCACACCCCGACTCGCCACCTCCACCTCCACCTAGAGACGGCAAGGCGATAGCTGGCAGATTTGGAACCTCTTCAGCTTGTGTATCCAGAAATGCATTTATTGTAGAATATGGAGGTTGGGTTTTGGAATGCAATTCTGCGGCTTCCCCAAGCGTGCAGGTAAAATAGTTGAGATCTGGTGCCGAGACCATTTTCACTAGGGGTCAATCCAGGATGTTCGTTGATTTTTAGGAAATTTCAGTTTGTTTCTGGGTTATTCGGATCTCATAATATGTAGTCTCTGAAATAAGGAGGCTGAGATTTTGATTCTCGGCAATACAGTCGGTATGCTTGAATAGAAATTCAGTCATCGGCTCCTGTGCTCTTAGTCTTGCACGCACATGCAACCTGGGTTCAACATCTATAGGTAGAAGAGGCATCGTAATTCGCGTTGTTGCTGGCTTTTCATTTGCTGCTCACAGTAATCAAGCACGTCATGTCGCTCTCGAAATAGTTCAGGTAGCTCGGCTAGCCGTACATGACCTTCGTAACTTTGCACCTTTTACAGTTACGCTCTCTAGTTCATCTTTGCCTTCAGCTACCACAGATGTACAATTTTTTACTATTTGTTAGCTTCATCTGTGATCTGTCGCACAAAGTGGCTACTGCAACTTGTGGATTGTATTCCGGGGGTGGGGCTTATAATGATAAAATCATCAACTTATTGTTTTAGATTCGAGGAAGATGTGCTGAGGGAGGACTCGAGGACATAAATTTGAAAGTCAATCAAGTTCCTTCGTTTGTTGCAAGAAATAGTATGCTCTACAATGATAAAACAAATCTTTATTTATTAACAGTCAAATGCAATCCAATCTATTATGCTCGTAAACACCCACGCAACGCGCATTCCTTTTGTAAATTGTAACAATCCCAAAGCCTTTCGCCATTCGCTTAAAGTACCAAATCCCTTCACACCATGTTATAAGCTAGAGAATGTTCTTTACTGGCATCTGTTTCTAGCTGCATAACCAGTTTTTTCTCCTTTGCCGCCTTCTTCTCCATCTTCTTGACCCTCCTAGCCTCTTTCTTCTCCTTCCGAGTAGGCCCTTTAGGGAATTCACTCTCCTCTCCAACCAAGATCCGGCCGGGATGCACAATATTCATCACCACGCAGGCAAGCAACATCACTGCAGCATCAAGGGCATAAAAGTATGCCTCATGGAACGGGATGGGGTTCTTCGAAGGATCGAGACCGGATGCAAATTCGATCATGCGAAAGATAATTCGAACGGTGATCAAGGCCAATGCGGCATATATAGCCCAGATCAGCTGTCTCCAACTCCGGCCTTGCGCGGGAGTCGTTTCGATGATGCGATTGGGAGAATCGCTCAGTCCCCGTTCTTCTTCACTCTTCATGAGATAGAACTTTGTGCATAAGGCAATGAAAATCAGAATGCAGAATTCTTGGAAACCAATGCCGCCCATGTAGACATGGATACCAATTAGAATCTGGTTCGGGGAGCTGCCCGGCGAGATCATTAGGCCCCCGGCCACCTGAGTGATGAAAGACGCGACATCTAGCCAAACAAAGATCTTGGTGATGTTCGTGGCCTTGATGCGCCATAAACTTTTAGAGGGAATGAAGAAGTAGACCATCCTGCCGAGGACCATGTAAAGGAAGGCATTGATCCAAAGGGGTGCGAGTAAGACAAAGATTTGGGATATGAATGCGAATGCGAGGGATTGCTGGTTTTTGGCACCGAGAGCGCGGAAGAGGAATGAAATGAACTCCCAGGCGGTTCCCATGATTATCACCCAGCTCATCTTGACTTTCTGGTGGATGAATGCTTGGAAGATGTGGACAGCGGTTGTAATGCCGAACAGGATGGTGAAGAGTAAGGCTGCGGTGAACGAGAGGTTGTAGTTCCACTCCGCATTGCAGGCGTCGTTAGGGACGTAGCCATTCTTGCCTGGTGTTACAGTAACACAGGATGCTGTGGCACTGCTGGTCTGGGTTGAAGTTGCCGACTGGGAACTTGCAGGCGATGGAGAGGCCATGGTGAACTGGTCAATCAAAGGACTTCCCAGATGTGGTTTATAGACAGCTCTAATATGTGCTAATGAGTTGGAGAAGATGGAAGGTAGATGAGGGTAGCCGAAGATTGATATTGGTGCTAGATGCTGAAGATGAGAGATGAAGGTCGAGATGCCGATAGATTGAGCGCTTCTCGACCACGACTATATACTTCTCGCAATGGCATGAAGATCTTCTGTTTCCATGCTGAGCCCCGCTCCCGTATCGACGCAGCCAGAGCTGACGAAAAGTATCGTCTGCCGCGATGCTACTAACATCGCTACGGCACATGTTTTGCGAGGGAGCCAGTAACTGAAGGACAAGCCGGCAGCAGTTGATGAGTAAGGAAATATTTGATGACTGCAAAGAAACCAGGAGCAATGAAAAGGCAAAGCCAAGGTAAAACAGGTGCTATAATTAACACCCTGCCGCCCAATAGCAGATGTGCTTATTGTTACCTCAAGGTTAATGGCGACAGAGGAGGCCGCAAGAAGCACAGCCCTCATAAAAGCTGGGGAAGCATGTGTGGCTTACCTCACGCTGCGATGCGGCCAATGAGAACTGATTACCAAATCAACTTGCGGAGGGCCACCAAGCCTGTCGAGTTTGCGACTTGGCCAATGGGCGTTGATTAACTAAGAGAATGTCAGCTGCTTTGGGAATCTGCGATACAGCCAATAAGTCGTGATTATCTAACAGAGCACGCGAGCCATCAAGCTCGTTCTCCGGCCAGATCTCGTTGCTGCCTCGGACATGCTTCAATTTCCCATTCCCGCTACCAACAAACAATAAACGCCTACCGACCGCAGCGACGCCATGAGCACGATACCGAGCAAAGCCCGTTTCTTCTGCACCCCCTACCCCCCTACCGTGAGAACCGAACGAGCAATCTGTGCGTTGGCTGGATCGTGAGGGTTCAATCGTACGGCGTTTCAGACAGCCATTGCCGGTCGGCGACGGTAGATATTTCCAGACTCTGAGGGCAGCTGTGTGAGCGAGACTGCTGCCGAACAACCGTGGCTGCTCCTCTGCGCGCAGGCACGCCAAAAGAATGTCAGGCCAGCTTTCCCAGTGGAGCCCAGCCCGCGGTACACCCACTGCGACCTGGTGGCTTTTGCTATTCGACCCTTCCTCCAGCGCAGCCTGTTGTAGGTGAGCAGTGACCAACGATAAAGATGAAGCGGCTGTGAGGGACGCCTTACCCCACGGTCAGCTGTAAATTATGTGTGCGCAGTATGTCACCCGTGTCGAAGCTTATTTCAAGCTCCTACAGTCGACAGAAACTCTCACAATCCTCCTGGACAAGGGGCCAGGCGTGACAAGGGGGCTCCGCGGCCAGAACGCAACGATGGTGTGCAGGTGGAGGCCCAAGGACCCTGAATGCCTCTCCATGACTGTGATTGGAGGGTTTCGAGCAGGGCTGAAAGAGGCTCGTCGAGGGGGAGTGCCTACCGAGGGTCAAGCTTTTGCCAAGCCTTAAACAATCCGATCGTATCTGGCAAGGCGCCTTGACTCGAGCAAGGTACGAGCACTTCGGCTCCTCTGTACACACCTGACGAAACACTGCGACTAGAAGGCGTGTTTCCCGCTCAGACGTGTTAGAGACGGAAGCCCAGAAACCCAGGGCCTGACCAGATCTCGGCGTGCCCATCTGTCAAAGTCTTGGCTGCAAGTCGCTCTCCAGACGGGCGTCAATGACTGCCAATGCCAAATGGTTGGCATGCACACAGGCGAGGATATACGTAAGATCAGCTGCACGACAGCCGTGGCGGAGCCCGCGTCGTTGGGCCCGGCTCAGGCACCGAAGACTGGATACGAGCGGTGCTAGTGCCCGGGCAGAGGTACAGGAATGTTTCTGCCGTAGCAATTTAAATACCGCATCCTGCAAGTCAGCACCAGGGGCTCAGCTAGTCCCCCGTGTCCCTCAGACCGCCCCGTTCATCAGGCCCCGGCTAGGCCAGCAGGAGCGCTGGCTCTCCAGCTTCCCTCCGTCTCACAAGCACTTCATATAATAGCACGCGATGGAAGCTTCGTCGCAACTTGCGGCTCACAGACGTCGTGAGAATGGTTTGAATTCGTGTTTTGTTTCTGATTCTCCGAGGGCCGCTGGCCAGTTCTATATCAACCTTTATTCTTCCGCGTCAACTCGACCTGCAAGCATCTTCGCACACCTCGGCACTTGACACTTAATCTTTTTTTCCTCTTTTCAACATGGATCTACAGCTGCTTGCCCGGGCGAATTCGACCGACATTGACAAAGGTCCTCATGTTACCCAGGTCCCGCTGGAAAGCATTTCCAAACTTGCGCCTTTTGGAGCCCTGATCATCAGCATTGTTTTCATCTTTTACTTCCTCATTCGCTTCTATATCCTGGAGGGCTTCCTGCTCGCGAAGGTCTATGGCAAGGTCTACACCAGTATGGACGAAACTACGCGACGAGGTTTCGTCAACCACCATATCGCGGGCGGCACCAAAATTCTGATCTTGCTTGTTGCGGCCTATCCTTTCATCGATGTGGCTTTTGGGACGGCTACCTTCCATACTCCGTACGCGGGAAGCAAATACGTCACCCAGGGCGACATATTGATTGTGGTGGCCCAAATGCTCATTGCGATGTATGTGTTCGAGCTCTTCTATCGCCCAAAGATCTCGCCCGTGAGTGTTGGCCACCACATTGGTACGATTATGATCGGACAGTCGGCCATAGCCATCAGCTTAAATCTGGTGCGCGAGAAGGATGCAACCATAGAATTTATCCTCTGCTTAGTATGGGGTGAGTACATTTCATAGCCTTTATTGACGGTTCATGGTCTAACAAGCTCGAAGGCGCTTTTGACATAGTCTCGGAATTTCTCCCACATGTCTGCATCATCCTCTACAGAATCTACCCAACCTCACACGCCTTTCTCCGCAAGCTATTCCGTCTAGCATGCATCACCACCTTGACCGGTACCATTGCCGAGACCATCTTGACCATGTACCTTTTCGGCAGCCTATGGGACCGCTGGACCATCGCTTTCAAGGTCACCACGCCGATGCTACATGTGCTCTTCGCCTCGGCTCAGTTGTGGGGGACCTGGAATTTCTGGCGCATGTACCAGAAGCAGACGAGACTTCTTAAGCGAGCTGGTGGTCTTGCTGTTGAGAACGACGAGGAGTCGGCGAAAAGCATTAATGAAAATAAAGGGGCGCAATCGCAGGTTTCGCAGATACCGGTGGCTTCGTTTACGAGGATTTCTTCGTCGTGAGGGACGGTGTAGATAATTTGACGTTTTTCTTGGCGACACTATTTGGTTTCGCTTGGCGAGCTGTCTGAGAAAGTTTTGGGAGCATTGCGTGGTGGTATAGGAGTCTAGCATAGCATCGGCGTTTGGGTTGGAAAGGAGTCAGTCGCTCATTCATTCATTTATTTATTCATTCGATCGTTGTAAATAACTGTGGTATCAAACTCAAAAGGGTACTTCTACTACTACTTGATCTGACACTAATACCACTCACTCTCGAACCTCGAACTGTGTTAGAACCAATAGATCGAGCAACCGCAGTCTGCTCTATATTTTAAGTGCCTGCAAAGTCCTTTAGGCCTCATTATGCTTTGATTAAAGTAGCTGGAAATACCTCGAACCAAACCTACTCGTGCCAACCCAGCATAACCACCCATGAATATCAATAAGCGATAATTTGATCTATAACCATCCACCATTAATGGCCTGTCGTATCTTTATCTTTACCTAAGTCTCCGCTCTCCCTTATTTCCATTGCCTTCAACCTCCCATCCCCTAGCCTCTGCACCATACCACCCGCTCTAAATCAACACCCAAACATCTTATTCGTACTCACATTACACCGACTCCACCACCGCCCGCCCTCCTTCCCCAGGCCCGTCCACCAACTCCTTACCCCCGCCTGCAACACCAACCCAAACCTCGCCGGCCAGTACCCGACACAGAGCCAAAACCACGGCCCCGCATCCCAGATCTCCAACGTCCCGTCTTTCCACCACAGCACATGCGTGCCAAAGTCCCGGAGTTGCGTCATGGCCTCGCGCGCGGATTGCCGTTGGAGAATACAGAGGAGCAGCGGCAGGAAGACTGAGGTGACTACGTCGTGGGCGAGCCAGTAGATCTTGGGGCTGTGGGGCGTGGCGTGGAGGACTTTCGAGGCCAGATGCTTTCCCGTGTGGCTGCGCCGGGGAACCTCGCGCCTGAGGAGGGAGAGATAGATCTCCGCTAGGTCGTGCATCTGGTTGGCGAAGAGCAGCACTGCTGTGTGTGCTCGGGGGTTGCACTCGATGGGGAACAGGCTTCGCAGTCCCCTCTCGATCTCGTATTCATTTACATCCATGTCGGCAAACCCGCCGAACGCACTCTCGTCCACCATGAAGTCTAGCGAGAAGTGGCCCGATATCCGGTCGCCTATGCTTGTGATATACCTCGTCGTGTACAGCTCCAGGGCTCGTGATAGTCGACAGCGGGCTGGGAGCGCCTGGTAATGCATTAGGATGTCCGCGCTGGGACAGGCTACGAAGGCGCGGACTTCGCCGTTGAGGATGAGTGCGTGCGTGCAGAATTCTTGGCCGGTGAGGAATTGTTGTAGAACAAAAGGGCGTGAGGGTGATGGGTTAATGGTTTTGAGATGCTGCGTTGTTTGTGTGGATGCTGGGAGTGGGAGGAGCGTCATGTCGGCGCGGCTGGAATCTTCCATGCCAGCAGGCTTGAGGATATATCTTCTGCCTCCCCTTTCTCTCGCTTGATCTTTCTCATGCTCCTCCTCGTGTTCCCGCCGCGCAGGGTGGAGATACTCCACCGCCTCAGCGATGCTCGTAACAAGTTTCGTGTCCGGCACCGTCAAGCCCACGCGGGCCGTATTCTCAATGAACGAATACTTATCATGCAACACCGCTGTCCAGCCAGCTCCAAACTGCACGACTTTGCACCCGGTCTCTCGACCCACCACCTCCGCCGCCTCGCCGTCCTCCACAGCCGTCGCGACGCCCGAGCAACTCACCCACAACTCGATCCTTTCCCTCCGCACCAGCTCCAGGATCTGGTTCGCGTAGGCCTTTGCAAAACCATTGCTTGAGTCCTGCGCAGCGGATGAGGGAGAGGCCGGTTGCACGAGGCGATGGTAAGACTGCAACGCTCGGGAAAACCGCCCCGGGACATACACACCGTCGGGCTCGAAGTCGGCTCCGATGACGCGGTGGCCGGCGAGGTAGAAGCAGCGGGCGAGGAAGAGGCCCTTGGACATGCCTACGCCGGTGACGAGGATGCGTCGTTGCGAGCATGCTGGCGCCGGGTTTTGGTTTTGGGCTTGGATGGCTTGTTGGTGGGTTTTGGTGAGGGGTGAGATGAGGAGGAATAGGCCGGTTAGGAAGATGCAGACGGGTGTGAATATGAAGGAGATGCAGAGGAGAGCGGTGTTTTGGAGAATGTGGAGGTAGAGAGGGGAGCTCTTGGATAGTGGCATTGTGATTGTTCTGCTTGAAAAATGCCCATCTCAAGTGGACTTTCGAAGCTGTGCGAACAGTACTTCGTAGTTAAGAATGGGGCCTTTTGGAAACATACAACAACCTTCCTTCTCTTGGGAAAGATGGGTTCCTCCTGGCATCTTGCAAGCCTGGTGGTTTGTCCTGTTTGTCATTATGGGGCCTGGGGTGCGTGCGAACCTGCGTTGGTGCTGGTTGGTGTATATTTTAGCTGGAGCATGTCTGGATGTAGAGACGTCATGATATTTATGGTTATAACTAGCGATTTGGCGATGCCAACACGTTAGCGAGCTATCGCCGGACAAGTTGGAAGGTAATCCGCAAGCTTAGCTGTTCTAGCCATGGAACTTCCAAGCAAGTAGGTGGGTGTGTAGTGACAAGCAAGCAAGAAGACGCGAGGAGAGTCAAGGGAGGTGATAGGTCAGTTCGTTTAGCTACCATTGCACTCAAACCTCTTATATTCACATACACTCACAACTGAGCATCCGTAGAATCATCTTAAACCTCTGCGGCATCTAATTGATTTATCCAACCCTATTCTGCAGCACCTAATAAATTATCCAGACTCATCTACTCCAAGGCATCGGGTAATCTCAACTCCATCTGGGACACCAGTAGGTTCAAAGCTATCTACAAGCCGACTTTCATAAATCAGATGCGGGTTCCCTTTGACATCCATACTCAGATCCTCGACCTTACTATACTGCGTCGCCGCTCGACCGGGGAAGTTTTCCGTGTCCGGCTTCGCAGCTTGGGTCAATCGCAATTTCTTCTGGGCTACAGAACTCCGTACGTATTCCAGGTACGGAGGGTTGCCCGGTTTGATGACATTGTCTGCAGCTAGGACGGTTCCTTTCTGGATCAGGCCGAGCTCCTCGCTGAGTTTGAGATCGGTCGTATAAGCTGGTTTGTAGTGGTCGAGGAACAACATTTCGATCTTCTGAAGCCCTTGCGCGTGAAGCTTCTTGATACCCTCGTCGCTTGGGCCGACAATTACTTCCACGAAGTCTCCCAGGCCTGCTATGGCAACCAGGGTGGTAATGACCTTGGCGAACTTGGGGCTTCGCTCCAACGAATAGTATTTCTTCCCACCCGCATCGCGGACTGCGGCACCAAAGAGGATGGTCGAATATCCGCAATATCCGCCCAGTTCGATCATGGTTCCCGGAGCCACCTCGCGGATCAGATCCGTGACAATCTTTCCTTTATCCTCGCCCACATTCATCAGATATTTTTGCGTGCGTGCAAACTCGTCGATCGCTTGCAATACTTTCGAAGGAGACCCCGAGACTTGTTCGCTTCGCTTCTGAATAAATTCGACGAGTTCTTCCTCTCGGCCATCGTCGAACTGCAGACTTATTAGCTTTATATTAGAAACAGGTTGAACTAACCACCTACAAATGTGTCTTCTTGCTCTGCATAGGCTTTCGACTTCTCAAATTGAGTTGTGTTTGCAGGAGCGTCGTCGCTCACTAATATCCCGGGCATATCGACGGCTAGTAACAGAAATGGATGGATTGTTATGGCACGCAGACAGGAAAATACGATTGTTGCTTGAAAAAGAGATGAGTTGGCTGAGGTAGTTATTTCACGCGTATTGTAGACAAATTAATAGTCTTGACTGGTTCAATGGAAGGTGGGGGGTGTTACTCACTCGCCGGAACAACGCAGTGGAAAGTCGAGTCTCTGATGAGGTCGAGTGGAAAAGGAAAGAACTACCGGCAACAAGGCAACTTGGGGACGCTCGTGTTCGGGTGCGGGAAACTTCGTCGCTTTGGGAGGCCGAGGGGGTTGTAACTGTAATCACAATTACTCTTTCGGGACCATCGAGCTGGAACAATGGAGGGGAAGCGGGGCCGGACAAGCGAGGACGTGTGGGGAAAGTCCAGAGCCAAGAGAAGGCAAGCCACATGTGCCACTCAGCTTGGCGACCTCGAGGTGAACCTTGGAGGAGCAGTCATCAAAAGAAGCTATTCGCAAGTGGTGTAGAACACCTGCAACGTCATGCGGTCATAGAAGTAGCATTGAGTTGGCACTTGTTCCCGTGAGAAACTCTAAATACCCGTCGACACTCCAGCTTTACTCCCTTCCCCTGGCTAAGCCCTAGACGGCATTCATGATGGAAACTGGAATACAGATTTGATTCTTTGCAAATCAACCTACGTCAACTGCCAATCTGGTCAAGGCCATGTCAACCACGAAAAACGACCAACCACAGCTCGTCTCGAGCGGTAATTCACGACTAGTCTATGTTAAGCACATCATAGATGTTGCAATGTACAGGGTTAGATTGCCTTTCTACCCAGGCTAGATATGTAAACAGCACGACATGATCTCACGACATGACCTGGGAAGTGCTGGTGCGGCTTTGTTATGCCGTAGCTACAGGTCTCTTGAGTCCATCATATAAGCCTGGTTTATCTTGAGAAAATTCACCAATCATCGACAATTTCTTACTGAAAGACCAGACCTTCATCGTTAATATAATGTCTGACCTTAAGGCCACTGTTACGGAGACAACTACGTCCTCTGGACACAACGGATTCCACGTCGAAGGCTACGAAAAAATCGAGTATGACTTCACTCTTATTGACGGCGTCTTCAATATTGAGAATCCCAACTTGGCCGACTGTTACAAGCGCTGGAAGCGGTGCTTGGCCGTCACCGACCTCAACATCTACAATGTGTACGGGAAGCAGATGGAGAAATACTTCGAGCACTATGGCTTGGAGTTGAAGATCCACAAGACGAAGATTGGAGAAAAGGCAAAGACTATGCCAACCCTCTTGAGCATTGTGGACTCGATGAATGCTTTTGGTATATACCGCAAAGCAAGTACTCTGGCCCGGGCTTCTTCCCTTCTTCTTTGGCGTTGACTAACATCTTGAGAAGGAGCCTGTGTTGGTTGTCGGCGGAGGACTTGTTACTGATGTCGCCGGGTAAAGCAATTTTCCGAAGCCAGAGATTATTTCAAGGCACTCTCTCATCAATCTCATTTGTCAGACCATTGCTGACCATCTGCTAACCGTCTCTGTTCAGGTTTGCCTGCGCAGCATATCGACGTAACACAAACTTCATTCGAGTACCAACAACCGTGATTGGTCTGATTGATGCCTCTGTAAGTATCAAGGTTGCCGTGAACTACGGCAACTACAAAAATCGGTTGGGTGCCTATCACGCACCAATCCACACTTTCTTGGATTTTACGTTTCTTCGAACACTGCCGAAGGCACAGATCAGAAATGGCTTCGCAGAGCTTATCAAGATTTCGACATGCTCGCACTTGGATACCTTCAACCTTCTTGACAAGTATTGCGAGCAACTTATCGATACCGGCTTTGGTCGGGCTGACGGGTCATCCAAGGAGCTGATTGAGGCAGCGGACAAGATCAACCGCGAAGGAATTCATGAGATGCTCAAGCTTGAGACACCCAATCTCCACGAGATTGGGCTTGACCGTGTCATTGCTTACGGGCACACGTAAGCCCAAATTCTTGCGTTCGTAGTGATAATAGCTGACGGAAAATCACATAGCTGGTCCCCATTGCACGAGTTAGTCCCTGAAACTCCCCTCCGTCATGGTCACGCCATCTCGATTGACATGGCCTACTCTGCAACTCTTGCCAATGGTCGCAACTTGATAACTGATCAAGAGCATCGCCGACTTCTCGACCTCTTTTCACGAGCTGGTCTGTCGATGGACCATCATCAGTTCAACGAAGAAATCCTAGAGAAAGCCACCGCAGCGATTTTGAAAACTCGTGACGGACTTCTTCGAGCTGCGGTTCCGAATCCGATTGGTTCCTGCACCTTTCTCAATGACGTTTCTGCTAAGGAAATGAATGCTGCACTGAGACGTCACAAGCAGCTCATGAAAGAGTTCCCACGTAATGGCGAGGGAATAGAGGCATACGTTGATGCAAGCGACACTGGATATACTGAGAATGCGAAAATGGCTGAGGAGAGCACTTTGGAGAGATCCGCAAAGAAGGCGGGAGCTTTGAATGGCACTAAAGGCCATGTGGAAACTCCAGTGATAAATGGAGCATGTGCATCAAAGACTGAGAATGGTGTGACTGGCAAGGGGATGAACGATCACCTAAATGGAAACATTAAGGCTATGGCATCTGTTCATTTTTGAGTCAAAGCCTGCCGGAGGATTATTGAGCGAATAAGATGTTAGATATTTAGACCATAATTCATCTGAAGTTGATATCACCAACTTTTTCCAATACTTGGGAATGGAATTTCTGTCTATCTTAAATTAACTAGCATCAGGCTACTCATTTGTTGATACCACATCGTTTGTTCCGTTCCTTTTCAACCTTATCTTTGGTTTTACGGTGAATTATTAAGCTATGCCGTGTTAACTTGATATGCATTTGATACTGCACGCATCGTTCTTGCCCTCATAGCATACACATCTCAGCGACGGCGCTTTCTCTTCGGATGACACATCTTTGAACAAATCCAGTAATTCCTGCTGCTTCCATCTCCACCATCAAACATCAAACCCCAAAACCGCAACACTCAGAAGGCTGAGCAAGCATATTCCGAAGCATACGTCAACAGATTTGTAGGTGCTCCGTTAGTCCCAGTGAACAGTTTCTTACCGCAGGTAGCATTACTACCAGGTTCCAATGTTTCGCCACCAAGGTAATGCCTTTCACGAACACGATCGTGCTCGTGGGACGGGAGCAAACAGCATGAGGCAAGAAATCACAACGCAAAGTTCTTCAGCTACCGCTCAATTTTCACAAATGACCGTTACAAAATCCAAAATTGCGTTCTCCAGATTCCCCTTCGCGCCAAAGCCGATGGCTGTACCAGTTGCCCTCGGAGCTTTCAATCCAGCCACTACCAACCATTATGCCCCTCCGTATTCAGCTATAGGGCCATTTCCTACGATGCAACATGCAGAACATCGACCTGCACCCGCGGACGACCCGGCTCCAAGGGGTAGCAATGAGCAGTATGGGAATTACAATGGGCAATTTCACGATAGTTTAAGGATTATTGGAGCAAATGGCGTCATCCGGTCTACATTGGGTGACTTCACTAGTGACCGTTTGTGGAACGGAGATTCTGTACAGGAAGTTCTTGTCAGTCAATACCATCAACCAGGCCCTTCATGAAGGCTATATCTCTACTGTTGAATCAGGAGTGGTGGGGCTAATACATCAAGTAGGACGCGTTACCTTTTTTCTTCTTCAAGTCCATCCTCACCAGAGACTATCCATTTGTTCTCTGCGACGAGAGAGGCCCTAAAGAGAACCAGGTGGATAATGACTGGCCAATCGTTTACTCCTCGCCTGGATGGACTAGCATGATGGGGTACACCGCAGAAGAAGTGCTTGGAAAAGACCCTAACCTTCTGAAGTGTTGTGATCCAGATCAGAACGGTGCACTTGTTTCAGCAGCAAGTGAACAAGATAAGGCTAGAATCAACGCAAACATGAATTTGGCGTTTCAATACGCACCTCAAATTGTCAGTTACAATACACGACATGCGATGGGTTGGCATAAGCGGCTGAAAGATCGTTGTCAGATCCACGGGTATCAGATCAACTTCACGAAGGATGGCACTATATTTAACAATGAACTTGTTCTTATACCAATCGTTTGGAACCGGGGAGACCGAGAGGGGCGCGATAGGAGCAACTCCGATGAAGAGGCTGAGCCTTCAGATGACGACGATTCGGACCATTTCACCACGTCTTATTTTCCGCCGCGCAATTCTCCAGGATACGACCTAATGGATGTTGTCCCATTGGTGAATCCTTCGCCACCTACTTCCCCAGTCATTGGCGTTGGAGAGTATCACCCAGATGACTACCGATACTGGATAGGGCTTCCGGAAAGAAAGGACCAAGAAAATCCCACACTACAAACAATAATAAACTCTTCTGCGTCTGTCCTTTCACAAATACCTCAAGCTGCACCTCAGTTTGTCCCTCCGCCGATACCACAACAGCCGCCACTTGGTCACCAGCATTATTTCCAACTCCCGCACTATTATCCGCCGTATCATCCACCAAGCTAATACGTGCAACTAAAATACGGCTCCTCCGCTTATATTAGCATAAAACTCTTGGGGTCTCTAAAGTCGGGACCTTTCATTGTACACAAGATCCAGTATCCTTTCACCTTCATCCCTTATGCTTAGTAGTTTGTAGTATTTGATTTCAATAAAAGCAGCAATAAATGGGTTGGCTGTTGATTGTTGGGTTGTTATCACAACCGCTTTGCACTAATTCAAGTGATACATGTGCTCTGTCCCTTATAATCTGGAGCCACAAACAGCTTCCTGTAGCCCAAACTCCACGTTATTTCAGTGCTGGGTGTGCAATCTTTGTTCTATTGACAATTCGAAGATAGCTATGTTATTTAAAAATGAGCATCCCGATCATTAAAGTTTCTTTCTACCTCAAACAGAGATCAATTTCAGTACAGAAAAAGGTTGACCTCATGTCCACCCCACCTATACAATCCACAAGAAAGTCCCTTCTCCTGCTCGCTTAGTCGAAACATCTATTCCTTCTCACATGAGTCCCTCTCATTTTTCCATCCGCATGTCAGGAAACATTCCTTATCAAGGACACTTACACCACAACATTGCCAATAGGGCCATCCGTCCAATGAGCTCTATTATATTATCATGTATCAGGAGCACCATCCTCCTTCTCAGGCACTATTACGAGAGATCAATGCTGGCCTGCCCTCCGATGTCGTAGCTCGCTTTGGCTGGCCCAAGCCAAGCCAAGCTCCCGAGCTCGCTTAGCGACGGCCGACGACCCTTCTTATACTTCGGGTGCTGGCCACCACTCTTCGTCTTTGACTTCAACTGCGCTCTCTACAACAACATCTTCTCCACCCCACTTTCGACCACCGTGATTCTATTCGTCACTCTGTGCCTGGCTCCCTTTCGGCTTGTTGGCTTGTTGTCTTGTCTGGACGTTGAGGGACTTGTTGATCATGGCGGTATGTCTTTCCGTTTCCTTACTTGGCGTTGTAACCTTTACGGGTGGAAGGACCTCTGCTTTTGTGTGCTGTGGGCTGCATAGGAGTGATCAATCTAGTGATTGGGAATCTGTGCAATTGACTGAGCGGCTGGTAGTTAAAGCGAGTTTCCTCTCTTGGGTTTCCATTCAGACCCTTATTTCATTCATGATGTTATGCTCGTCTCAGATCCTCACCAATGATACACAAGAACTCGCATCAGCTGACAAATTGTAGAGCCCTGTTTCAAAAAGCCCACAAGTAAAGAAGCCCGGCTTCAATGTTGTAGAAGCTTCAATATCAGACCTCAAAAAAGCTTTAGACACGGGTGTAACTACCAGCGTAGAACTCGTGGTGGCTTACCTGCACCGGATCGGCATCTACGACATCTCCAACACGCAACTTAATGCATTCACCCTACTCAACCCCTCTGTCCTGAAAGAAGCCCGTGAATCAGATCTTCGCCGAGCATCCGGCCTGCCAGCCCGCGCCCTGGAGGGCATCCCCTACACGCTGAAGGACAGCTACAAATACACCTCCCTCACCGTGGCCGCAGGCTCACCGGCCTTCGTAGACCTGCTTTCTAATGAAGACTCCTACACAGCACACCTCTTGCGTTCCGCCGGCGCCGTGCTCATTGGCAAGACCAACATGCCGCCGCTCGCCGCGGGAGGCATGCAGCGGGGCCATTTCGGGCGCGCCGAGTCGCCGTACAATGCCGAGTTCTTGACCGCGGCGTACGCATCGGGTTCGTCGAACGGGGCGGCCACATCCACCGCAGCGAGTTTTGCGGCCTTCGCCCTCGGCTCCGAGACGGTGAGTTCGGGGAGAAGCCCCGCGAGTAATAATGCGCTGGTGTGTTACACGCCCTCAAGAGGTGTGGTGAGCTGCAGGGGTCTGTGGCCGCTGTATCCGACTTGTGATGTTGTGGTTCCGTATACGCGATCTGTGGCGGATCTGCGTCTGGTGCTTGAGGTTCTCACGCAGAAAGACCCAGAGAAGGTTGGGGACTTTTGGCGGGAGCAGCCGTTCGTTGCCTTACCGGAGCCGGAATTTGCTTGGGGGTCGCTGAGACCGGCTTCGTTGAAGGGTAAGCGAGTTGGCGTTCCGAAGGCATATGTCGGCCACGAGGACGGCAAGCCGACTTTTGTCAGTCCGGGAGTGCTGGCACTTTGGGAAGGGGCGCGCAAGGACCTGGAAGGACTAGGAGCTGAAGTTGTCACGGTGGATTTCCCCGTGGTTACGAAGTACGAAGACGATTCCGTTTCGGGGATTGTCAACAACGTGGCTGGCTTCCCGGATGATTGGAACAGTGTCGAGCGAGGATTGATGGTAGCGAAAGGATGGGACAAATTCTTGATGGAAGCCGGCGTGGAAACGGGACTCAAAGATGTGGATGGCCAGAAGCTGTTCCCTAAACACGCGGATAATATGACGGAATATTTTCTCGAAGGCCGGAACATGATGAACTACCCCAACCTTGTCACCCTCGCACAAGAGAACCCTGGCTCTCTCTGGGAGATCCCTGGGATCGGGGAGGCATTGAAAGCCCTCGAGCAGATGCGGAAGGAAGTGTTTGAAGACTGGTTAGAGGCCGAGAAATTGGACTTTGTTGCCTTCCCGGCCGCAGGCGACGTGGGGCGCGCAGATCTCGAGGAGAACATGGAAAGTGCTCGGCATGGCATGTTGAATGGGGTGCGGTACTCCAACGGAAACCGGGTGCTGCGACATCTTGGCTTGCCGACCGTTAGCGTGCCGATGGGCGCTCTCGACACAGACATGCCGGTAAATATCACCTTTGCTGGAAAGGCGTATGAGGATGACCAGCTGGTGCAATGGGCGTGGGCCTTTGAGGAGGCGACAAAGCGACGCACCGTGCCGCGATTGGTGCCGGTTTCTGAGCGTCCGGTCGGTGGTGGGAACTTCTTGGCTACCTTGAAAGACGGCAAGGTTTATGTGACTGGGGAGGCAGAGGCCTTTGTCAACGGTGTTCCGGCTGAATTGGTCCCTGTTGGTGATGGCTTTGAGGTGGTGGTTGATCAGAAAGCTCTGCCGAAAGCTCCGCTCGTTTGTCCATTTGGTCGAGAAGAGGGACCGGAGACTATGATTCTTCTTACTGGAAGGGAGAAAGAAGGACAGGTAGCTGCGGAATTGTTCTTACTTCCTAGGGAAAAGTTGTAGACTGCTGGTTACACACACACACATATACATATGCCTGACTGAGCAAGTAGGAATCGGGTAATTGTTCTAGTTATCTTGGATGTAAGGTAACTGGGTCTAAACACATCTTTTGCTATACTTATAGCAGTTGTATTGCCCTATCACGACATGCTATTCTTCTGCTACTTACTATGTGAGTGGAAGGTGCAGAGCCCTCTGCGGGCGTAAGAAACAGAGAAAATTGACCCCTAATTACGGTGGTTGATCAAGTCGTAGCCCCGAAATAACCCCCAGCCACGACTCCCCGTACCCGTACTGAAGACATCACTGAAGAGACATAGCCAATGCTCTAGACCAGAAGTAAACAGCAAGCTTAGCTGTTCTCATTCCATCACGAAAGACCTTTCGTGAGATGAGATAGATGAGCTTACGGCACTCCGGTTGGATTTGTAAGCGTTTCTTTTTCCATAGAGCCTTGAGATTTTCAGGTGCCATGGCGTTGTAGCCTGGAAATCTTCGTTCCTCTAGGTAAGCATTCAAACCCGAGGACATCCCGAGTCATGGAATGGAGAACTCGCCGGCCCCCGTCCCTCCACCTGACCATGACACCGAAGAGCGAACCAAGGATCGCCCGCAGGATTTTCTCGGCCCGGAAGGATGTTTTTGGACCACCGCGGTGAGTGGAGCAAATTTCCGGACGAGATCGAAGTCTCCGCGCCGAGAAAGACTGGCATGTGCAGTATGACGACGGCCATGTAAGAATCCCCGGTTTCCAACTTGCCGGGACAATGCCGTTGGCCCCCATCCCCGAAGCATGCGCTAGTATCGGGACTTGGTCAAGATCGATTTGCTCAGAAGGGCCTATTTTTAAAGCCGTGACTGTAAAACCTCCTCTAGAAAACCGAATAAACTCTAGCTTGAGATATATGGTCAAGAAAATGAGTTTTACTGGCGGCTTTTTAGAGCCTTCGCCTTGTTCTTCCCTGGCGGCCTGAATGGTCTGTCTGCTATGGGCCTCTTGCGGGTAGCAATAAAAGCCATTGAAGGGATGAACTTCATCTGTATTAGTTGTCCAATATTAAACATTTGTAGTAAGAACTTGACGACAACATCCTCATCCCATGGGGTGAGGTACTGTTGGCCTTGGGCCTTCTCTTCAATCGAGCGTCGTCCGCGAGCACGATGATAGAAGGTAGAACGAGGAACATCACTATGATCTGCTAGGGCACGGTATGAATTAGGTACACCAGAAGGAACATCTTGCGCCAGCACTCGACTGGCTTTGTCTATATTAGCCTACTGTGGTGATGGCGATGTGATTGTGCTGTTCTGCAATTCCAACGATCAAGCCTATCGCGAGTTGAGGCCACCTGGCTTTACGGCACGTGTGAGGTCTATTCTTAGCTCACTGACTCATGGCATTCAAACGTCCAAGCGCCGTTACTATAAAGATGATGTAAGTTAGTGATAGCTCTGAGGAAGCAGAATAAGAAGAAGTAGCATCTCCTCTCAAAGGAACTTTTCCTCCAAGTGTTTGAATTCAATTGCAATTATAATGCTATTCTATAGAAATTTGGTTCCTCAGGCCAATATCTCCAGGCCCCCAGCTAAAGCCTCAGCCTCAATACGAAAGATGTCTCCAGAACCTCTTCATCCTCTTCGCAACGAAAATGGCAGAGATCGGGCTTGCTGCGAGCGTTATTTCGGTCATCAACCTATCTGCAAAGGTTGCATCATGGTGTTCTAAGTACTACGCCGACGTTAAGAACGCCAAAGACGACATTGAACGTCTGAAAGGAGAGACTCAACGGTTGAAGGAAACACTCGAACTTGTTCAAACCCTTTGCGATGGTCCAAACGGCGCGAAGCTCCAGGCATCGCAGCACTTGCGCGATGGGGTCAAGGCTTATGAAAAGTACCTCTCCCAGCTGGGTACAAAGTTGGCACCTCGAACAAAACAAAAAGTGATGAGTCGTTGTGGAATTCGTGCCTTGCGATGGCCGTTCAGGAGCAATGAGGTGGATGGGATCATAGAAAAGCTGGGTAAATGTAGGGACAACATATCATTTGATCTCCAAATCGATCAGACGTACGTATTATTGTCTGTATATGCCCAGGGGAGAAGTTGACGATATTGAATAAAGGGCAAAAGTTCTTAACATCCATCAAGAAATCGTTCTCAGCAAACTCAAGTCAGCAGATAATGCTGCATTCGACTCCTACGCTGAAGGACATAATGCCAGATGCTATGAAGGCACTCGAGCTGAACTCCTTCGACAAATACGTCTATGGGCAAGCGATCCTAGCAGCGAATGCATATTCTGGCTAAATGGTATGGCCGGTACTGGCAAGTCGACAATATCCCGCACAGTGGCCCAGGTTTTCTCCGACGAGGGCGAGCTCGGCGCTAGTTTCTTTTTCAAGAGGGGCGAAGGTGACCGTGGTCACGCAGGAATGCTCTTTACAACAATAGCGGCTCAGCTTGTGCAGAAACTGCCTTCCTTGGCACCGCATGTCCAAAATGTGATTGAGGCTGACCCAACTATCCCAACAAAGACTCTAAAGCAACAATTCGATAGACTCGTCTTAGAACCATTGGGCAGGTTAACTTCAGATCCTCAAACCCCATCAACGATCGTGGTAGTAGTTGATGCCCTTGACGAGTGCACCCGTGAAGAGGATGTTAGAATCATGATCAGCCTCTTTTCACAAGCAAAAAGTCTTTCATTAGTTCGACTTAAGTTCTTTTTAACAAGCAGGCCAGAGCTTCCTATTCGCCTCGGCTTCGAGGACATCAGTGGCAGCTACGAAGGTTTAGCTCTCCATCAGATCCCTGAACCTATAATCGCGAATGATATCTCTGCGTTCCTTGTATATGAGCTAGCAAGAATCCGAACTGATTATAATAAATCCGTTCTGCAGGAGAGACACCTTCCTCCGGATTGGCCAGGGCAGAAAAATATCCAAAGCCTCGTTCAGATGGCTATTCCCTTGTTTATTTTTGCCACAACTATATGCCGATTTATCAAGGACCGGAGATGTGGCGAGCCTAAGGATCAACTTGCAAAGGTCTTGAAATATAAGACTAAAAGCCAAGAATCAGAGCTTGACGCAACTTATCTTCCAATCCTTGATCAGCTATATATCGGGCTTCCTACTTTACAGAAAGATGAAGTAGTCCAAAGGTTTAAGGAAGTCGTTGGCGCAATTGTAATTCTCGCTAGCCCCCTTTCAACGACTTCTCTCGCTCGGCTGCTTGATATTCGTAAAGCGAGAGTCGATCAGACTTTAGATCTTCTTCACTCAGTCCTGAGCATCCCTTCGAATATAGATACGCCTGTCCGCCTACTCCACTTATCATTTCGGGACTTCCTCCTGGATTCTGAGAAGCGCGAGAAGCATCCGTTCTGGATTGATGCAAAGGATGTTCACAAGATACTAGCGACTAAGTGCCTAGCTCGCTTATCTCTGAGCGAGTGTCTCAAGAAAGATATTTGCGATCTCAGGACGCCAGAGAGGCCGCGGGCGGACATCGATAAGCAGACGATAGATGCACATCTGTCACAAGATATCCAATATGCCTGCCAGTATTGGGTGTACCACGCAAAAGAATGTGGAAGCGTCATACGCGATGATGACCAGGTGCATAGATTTCTTCAGCGCCACTTCCTCCCCTGGCTTGAAGCTCTAAGCCTCATTGGACGGGTGTCTGAGAGTGTTAGCATGATTGAAGACTTGATATCTATGTTAGATGTAAGTGATCTAAGACTGTTATATTCAAGTATCTGCTAAATGACGGCTGTTAGCCGATAATCAACGAAAAAGCATTTGCGCTTCTCCATGACGGGAAGCGATTCATACTTAACTGTCTATCAATAGCTGATTCGTCACCTCTTCAGCTCTACTCTGCTGCACTTGCCTTTGCTCCGAAGAAGAGCGTTGTTCGGAATACATTTCAGAATTACATGCCGGATTGGATTTCACAGCAGCCAGAGGTAGAAATAGACTGGAATGCCGTTCTTCAGACGCTCGAGGGGCACAGCGGCCCGGTCTGGTCGGTCGCCTTCTCGCACGACTCGAAGCTGCTGGCGTCGGCGTCGCAGGACGGGACGGTGCG